>JAVKOQ010000424.1:0-39830 GCA_031835245.1 Balamuthia mandrillaris | reverse complement strand
TTTTGTTGTTGCGATTTTTCTGTTGGGAATGGATTAAAGTCAAACAAGCTTCTGCTTTTTGTTTCCGTTGTCTTCTCCTTTTGTTCATTCTTTGTCAAGGAGGACGAGAGGGAAGAATATGATGATGAAGGGGGAGATGAAAAGAGAGAAGCAGCAGCTGTTGAGGCTTTAGTCGTTTTGCTTTGCTTCTCTTTAGATGGAGCAGGAGAAGGTGGAGAGTAACGAGGCAACACATCTGCAAACAAAACGGGTTGAGATGATGAAGACGAGGACTTGTAGCTATCACCGCTGTCTGCTACCACAGAGGAAGATGAAGCTCCCATTTTAGGATAGAGAGAAAATAGATCGGCTGAAGAAGCTGAAGAATCCAATGGAGACACTCCGACCGAAGCTTGGAAGGGGTTTGGCTTCTTTTTCTTCAACTCGTCATCATCTTCTTCCTCTTCATCTGCATTGGCTTTGTGTTTGCCGTCATCTTTGAAGAGAAAGCCTCCGGTTGTCTTTGTTTTATCTGAGATCGGCAGCGTTGCATCAAACTGACCACTGATGGTGTTTCATTCAACTACAGCAAAGAAATGATTAGAAAACAGATGGAAGAGAGAGAGAGAGAGAGAGAGAGAGAAGAAAAGAGAGTAGAGAGGAAGAGAGAGGGAGTAGTAGTTAAGGAGGAGGAGGAGGAGGAGGAGGAGGAGGAGGAGGAGGAGGAGGAGGAGGAGGAGGAGGAGGGAGGAGGAGGAGGAGGAGGAGGAGGAGGAGGAGGGAGGAGGAGGAGGAGGAGGAGGAGGAGGGAGGAGGAGGAGGAGGAGGAGGAGGAGGAGGAGGAGGAGGAGGAGGAGGAACGAAGAACAAGTAGAACGAAGAACAAGAAGAAAAAACAAAGAACGAAGAAGCGTACCCTAACTCGTTTCTTGGTGGGTTCATCAGCCATTGCGCTTTTAAGAAGGCTGTTAACTCTCTTTTCTGCTTCTTCTTCCTCGAGCCAAGCCTTTTCTTCGTCTCCCATCTTCGAAGTGCCATTGGTTAAGGCAAGTAGTCCATTTTTCTTGAGGGAGCGAAGAGAATCCAGAGATGCTCTTCTGTTGTGTCTGCTTCTTCTTCCGTTTTTGGATGAAGTGCTTCCTGTAATTGCTGCAGTTGTCAATAATACTAGGTCCAATGAAGAAGCTTCCTCTTCTTCGGTAAGACAACCGAAATACTTGGTTGAAGCTTCTCGTTTCTGTTCAAATAAGAGGAGATGAGTCGAGACGAATAACAGTTAAACCAAAAGAGGAGATGGAGATAAAGCAAGAGCGAAAAGATAAGGAAGGAGTACCCGTTTACTGGAGAAACTTAGTCTACCTGGAGGGCTGGTATGAGCAGGGCGAGAGGAAGATGTTAAACCCAAAAGAGGAGGTGGAGTAGAACTTGTGGTGGCAGTCTTTGCAGTCTTAGTGAGAGTCAATAATTGCGATTGTGGACGGGAAACAATAGGAGAGGATTTGTCCTGCTTCACAGAACTTAATTCTTCCCTTTGTTCTGGTTGTTGTTGTTGTTGTTCGGTTGTCGTAAATGAAGAAGATGAAGGAGATATTTCAGCAAGTAAAGACGGAGGTAGAGAAGACAGACGAAAAGAAGGATCCAGCTCCCAAATCGTGTTATGAGGAAGGGGCGGAGGAGGGTAAGCATCTAACACTCTTTGCAAGATGTGCTTTAGTTTCTTCTTGTTGTTCTTAGTTTGTTGCTCAGTGCTCCATCCGTTTTCTCCTTTCATTCGTTTCGAACGAACGTCGTCAATAACATCACTAACTTGAGAGTTCGAGTTCTTTCGTCGATTGTTGTTTGGTGAACGAGTCGCAGATAGAGATGATGGAGAGAGCTTTCTCTTTCCACTTTTGTTGGTGATCAGTGCCGATGACGATGGAGCGTTCAAAAAATCTTCTTTACTTCTTTTTCGTATCACGTTGTCGCTGTCATTTTCTTTTCCTTTTCCTTTTTCTTTTTCTTTTTCTTTTTCTTTTTCTTTTTCTTTTTCGCGTTTTGTGCGTTTAGAAGAGGTTGTTGCTATTAACTTTTCCTCTTTTTTGCTCCTCCTTTCTGCTCGTACTTCTGCCTCTTCTGGAAATTGTTTCCTCTTTTTCGTTAGATTGTTGGCAGTATCTTCAACACTTTGCTTTCGTTGAACTTCATCTGTTGTTCCGTGTTCATCTTCAATGATTAGACGAAGAAGATCGTTCCTAGGACAAGTTTCCCGTTCTGCTGTTTCTTCTTCTGCTTCTTGATCTTCTTTCTGTTTGCCTTTCTCTTCTCTTTTTTTATGTTGTTCCAATCGTGCTCTCTCTTCTTCCTTTTCTTGTTCTTTCTGTTGTTCTTTTTGTGTTGAAGAAGAAGCAGAAGGGCGTGAAGGAAAGACAATAGGCGAACGCAAAAAAGTGCCAATCCTAGTGCGACCAGCAGCGAATGGAGAGGCTGTTGTAGCCATAAAGTCAAATGACGAGTCGACCCATGTTGCTCTCTTCTGAGAAAGCATCATCTGTGTCTCATCTTGATGCTTCTTCTCTTTCTGTCTATGCTCTTCTTTGATGTAATAGATATGTTCGCCTGTCTTTTTCTTATCATCTTCTTCTTCTTCTTCGTTTAGTGCTGCTATTTCTTTTTGTTGAGGAGTTAATGATGAAGAAGCAGATGAGGAGGAGGAAGATGAAGACAAAGTGGTGCCGATGAAGGAAGGCGAGGGTGAAGAAGGTTTCGCAAAGGAGCGGTGGAAGGAGAGGCGACGAGGCTGAATGGCGTTGAAATTGGGGTTCTTCACATTTCCAGGCAAGAACGGAGTGATCGGTTGCGAAAGATCAATCACCGTCGCTGTTGTCGTGGAGGAAGGTGGAAGGGTTTGTTGCGCTGGTTGTTCTTCTTCCTCGTCGATAGAAGGAGCTTGCTGTCTTCTGGAAGGCGAAAAGAGACCTCCTCCTTTTTTCCGAGTTATTCAAGAGAGAGTCAACAAAAAAAAGAGTTCGAGGTGGCAGTGGAAAGAAAAAAAGGAACCAACCGAGCGCATCAGCGAGTTGCAGTTGAGGCGGCTGGAGGGAGGGCGGCCGGAGGTGATGACTGGTGGCGATCCGTCGGCCACCAAAAGGGAGGTTCCCACTGTAACACATTATTTTTACAATGAGGACGAGTGAAAGAAAGATGGAGAAGGAGAAGGAGGAGAAGGAGAAGCCACTCCACGCATACACACAAATAAAATACGTACCGCTTGGTGTTTGAGTCGACCCATTCGAGGAGATAGGGCATCGCCCACAGAAAAGGTCCAAGTACTGCAAAAAGGATGACGAACATCACCCACAGATCCACCGCTATCCACTCCATCTCCCCCCCAAAAAAATATAAATAAATAAATAAATAATTGCGGAACACTGCGCTCTGGTCGCTCTGCAATCTTTCTTTCTTTCTTTCTTGCTGCTTGTCCGCAAAAAAAACCTGATGTCGACATTGAATGTTGTAACGGCTAGTAGTTCATTTTGTCGACATTCAACGGATGAGATGATCGTTCCTAAAGATCAATTAAACCATGACGTCGTGGGTATCGGACCTCGGAAATTTAAAGAGGTCGCCATGGCGATGAGCGAAGGAAAGGCGAAATTTACTGCAGCAGCACACACCTACCAAAAAAAAAAGAGAGAAGCAAGGAGAGAGAGAAGGGAGAGAGAGAGAGAGAGAGAGGGGGCCAC
Organism: Balamuthia mandrillaris; assembly: GCA_031835245.1. NCBI lineage: Eukaryota > Discosea > Longamoebia > Balamuthiidae > Balamuthia > Balamuthia mandrillaris. The sequence goes on along the minus strand of JAVKOQ010000424.1, from coordinate 36,126 downwards.
TAAAACAAACCACAAAAAATAACAAAGGGGGGTGATAGCGATTGTCGTCCTCCCACCAGATAGGGAACTTGTGGCTGCTGGTTCTTCGGGGTGGTTGACTTCGTTTTTCTTGAAGGCCTTTCCGCAGGTATACGCTTTGTTTGAAAAATCTTTATCCCCTTTCTTGATTTATTCATATGTTTTCTTAAAAAATAGGACTGAGGTAACAAAGAATAAAAAGAAGAGGAATCCTCTCCACCTTTGGCCCTCTTTTGTTTTCTACTTTGCCAGAAGAATGTACAACCATCACCACCCCCACCACACGCTATCGGGCAGCTCTGCTACGATGGACCTCTACAACGACTCTGACTCTGAGCTTTCCATGTGCGAAGCCAGCGCGGGAGGCTCTCCTTTGCCTTCTTCCCTCCTCTCCTCTTTGCATGCTGCCTCCTCCTCTTCCCCCTCCTCAACGGCCTCTTCTTCCTCCTCCGAGCCAGAGGGCGGCAGCCACTATGCTGACCCCGTTTTTAGGGCGGTGGAGGGCAAGGTGAAGCAGCTAGAGCAGGCCGTGGGGGAGTTCAACCAGGTCCTCACCCTCACCTCCCTCAATAGCTACTTCAACGGGGTGCTCTCCCAGCTGCACCAGATCGCCCAGGAGACCAGCAAGCGGCTGGAGGAGGTCGCCACTTTCTACTCTTGGCTGGTGTGTATTCCCCCTTCGTGTCGTTCTGTTCTGTGTCTTTTGTTGTTGAAGGGATTCCTCTTCCCTCGGCTCGCTTCCATGTCTCCCCGACATCTGTTATTTTCCCTCCCCCTCACTGTTACACTTCCTTCACATCTTTGCTTGTTTCCTCACTCTCTTCCTTCGCACGCACACACACAAAAAAGAAACTACACCACGCTCTGGCCTCATCCACTTCATCAGGTTACTTTAGCATTTTGCCAGAGGAGATAAGCCTCTACATCCTTTCATTTCTCAACGTGAAGGAACTGTTGGAAATAGCGCGGGTGAGTCGCTACTGGCGGCGGCTTTCCGAGGATGACCAACTTTGGTTCCAACTGCACAAAACGAGATGGAGGGACGGAGAGGCAATGAAACAACACTTACGGGGCTATCATCCTACTATTAGCAACAGCATCAACGAAGATAACACCTCTGACTTGGATGATATTACTGTAGAAAGCAATGGAGTAAGTGGTGGAGCGTCATTCTCGTCTTCTGTGTCCTCCTCTTCCTCCTCTTCCTCCTCCAACAATAGAACAATGTCAGAAGGCAACACCGAACTTGTTTATGCGATAAGAAAGCAGCAGGCGAGAGAACGAAAAGGGGGACAGAAGCGGAAACGAAGAGGATGGAAAGACCGCTTTATTGATGGGCATAAGCTCGAGTCGAATTGGAAGAACGGTTGCTACTCTACCCGTGTTTTGAGAGAAGGCAGCAACCAGGACAACGTTTACTGCATCAAGTTTTCTGAGTCCAGAGTGGTCACTGGAAGGTACTGCTTTGCTTCTTACCTTCTCTCTCTCTCTCTCTCTCTCTCTCTCGCTCTCTCTTTCTCGTCGTCTTTCGTCTGATTCTTTTATTTATTATACAGCAATGATCGCACCGTTAAAGTTGTGGACTTGCAGAGTGGAGAACTTGTCCACACGTTAGAAGGACACACCGCGGAGGTGCGTGCCATAGATTTTGATGAAACAAAGTTGGCTAGCGGGTCTCGAGATAGAACTGTAAAGGTAGGCCTCGGATATGTTCCCTCTTTCTTTATTCTTTTCGTCCCTCCTTTTTCCTTTCTTCTTGTACCTGCTTCTCTTTATTATTCTTCTTGTTGTCTGTTCTATCATCGCTTGTCGCGCCTCTCTAACCTCTCAATCTTCCTTTCAAGATATGGGATTGTAATACAGGTCAGTGCTTGCTGACCATGGAGGAACACACAGGACCCGTGAAATGCATCCAAATGACGGACAACATAGTGATGAGCGGTAGCGAGGACGCTACCATGAAAATGTTTGACCTCAACAGCGGCAAAGCGGTACAGACCTTTGCTGGTCACGTATGGGGTGTTGCTTGTCTCCAATTCAGAGATGATTACATTGTACTGCCTTTTCTTCTTATCTGCCTCTCCTCGCTTGCCGTTGTATGCACTAACTGAATGAACCTTTTTTCATGTTACTATTTCTTTTTGTTACAAAAACAGGTTAGTGGGTCGCGTGACAGAAGAGTCATTCTATGGGACAGACGGTTAGGTTATGACACTACTTCACCACCAACCAATGTGCGACCATTTTTAAAGATTTTGGAAGGCCATTCCAATACCGTCCGGTTTGTTTTAGCTCTTCTGCGCTCTCTGGCTTCTGGCTTTGTTTTACAAATCATCTTTTTTTTTTTTTTGACGAAAACGCAACAAAACAGGTGTGTAGCCTTCAACGAGTCACATATAGTGTCAGGGTCATGGGATAACAACATTAAGGTTTGGGACACCACCTCTGGCCTTCTTAAAAATACTCTTGTTGGCCATTCCAGTCGAGTTCTATGTTTAGCCTTTGACGAGAAAAAAATCGTACTTGCTTCTCCTCAGTTCTTTCTCTTCTCTTCTCTTCATTCTCTGCCACCAATTTGGATTTATAAAATCCTTCTTTTAACAGGTGAGCGGCTCTGTAGACAACAACATTAGAGTATGGCAGGACTATGACAGCAAACCCTCAAGCTACTCGCTAAGCCTCCACACAGCTCCCATCTTCTACCTCAAGTTCGATGCATATGGCATAATGAGCGGCAGCAGAGACACCAGCATCGTATCTTGGGATTTTTACTCTCCCAACGAATACGACATTTGTCACACCAAAAATGTGGTGGTCTCTCGTTGTGGAAGCAATGGCAGCAACAGCAGCAATGGAATGGGTCGAGCGCTTCCGCTGGCTGTTAACTCGCCGTTTATCTTTCAACAGGGGAGTGGTACCACAGCCGCTGCGGCCTCTGGTTCTAGTTTTGGTTCGACTGCATCTTCTCCATCTCCTGCTTCTTTTTCGATGGCAGCAACCACGAATGCGCCTGCTTCGTATTCCTTTTCGATTCTTGGTCACATGAACATGAATGGAAGCGCCAACGGAAGTGGCGGCCGAAGAGGAGAAGGAGCAAGCAATGGCAGAAGTCCCGTTAGTGGCAGCAGCAGCAATCGAACCACGAACTCAACAAACGGTGGCGGTGGAGGAGGCGGAAGTTCTCTCCCTTCTATTGATCGAATGAGAGAGTGATGACGAACCAAAAAAGATTAAACACAAAACCACTCTTCTTGGTACAATGGTGTGTCGACTTGCGAGAGAGAGAGAGAGAGAGAGAGAGAGAGAAGAGAGAGTGCGAAGGCTATATCATCGTTCCTGTTGCCAACCTATTATAGTAAAAATAGTACAAGGCAAAATGAACACCCAACAACACGAAGAGCAACACCACCACTTCCCGTTCTTGGCGCTGCCTGCCGAGCTGCAGCTGAACACGTTGGTATGGTTGGCTCCTTTGGTGGTGGCAGCCAACGATAGCCACACTGGCAGCGGGAGCAACGACCTCTTCCACTGTCATTTGGTCTGCAAACAATTCTTGCGGCTCTTACAAAACGACTACTTTTGGCGAAGCGTCCTTCAGACCAGTGGTGCGGTGGAGGCGGGCTGTTCCTCTCTTCCGGAGGACGTTCACAGTTGGAAGGAGCTCTATCAGTTGCAAAGTAATGCTTCTTCCTTTAATGCTGTCATTCTTGTTGTTTCTTTCTTTCTTTCTTGTCGTTCCGTTCTTGTCGGTTCTAAGAGCTTTCTTTTCTCGTGGCTTGTCTGTTCAGCCATACATTTGGAGGCAGCTCCTGGCAGTGAAGAACTGCTGCGCATCGACAACCGAAAGCAAAGCGTGACAATAATCGGGAAGCATTACTACCATACGCGCGTTTATGCTTCTCGTTCTTGGCATTCTGGTTTGCTTCTTGTTTTTGCTTCTTTTCTCTCTTAGCTTGTTCTCTCTGCGACAGAAACTAAACGAAACCAAAAGGCAAGCACTATTGGGAGGTCCATTTTGACCGTTTGAAGTCTCAGACGTTTGTCGGAGTGCTTCCAGCCTCTGCCTGCAACACTTACTCTGGCATCATTGGCTATTCCTCAAGCCCTGGTACCAAAGTTCTTCCGCTCCTTATTCTCCTCCTTTTGTCCAGTCTGCTCAACTGTTGTTGTGTCCTTCTCAATACAAAAGGGTGGAGCATCATCCCTTATACCGGTGAGATACGTGGCAACAGAGGAAAAGATTCCACGCCTCCTCCAGCTGGCTTTCGTGGCCTCAGCGATGGAGAGGTGCTTGGCATCTGTTTGGACATTGACAATGGTTTTCTTTTGCTCATTGTTTTTTTTTTTTTGTGGTCTCTTGCTTTTGGTTTGACATAACAACAACAACATGCAGGAAGACTGGATTATTGGAGGAATGGAGTGTACTTGACGGGGTTGCAAGCAGAGAGCATCAAGCGCCACGGGCCTTATCATGCTGCCATCAGCCTCATGAAAAAAGGCGAAAAAGCCACGTTCAACTTCAACGCCAAAATGAACGTCAGCAGTCCCCAATGAGGATCAAGCACAAGAACAAGAACAAGAAGAAGAAGAAGAAGAAGAGGAGGAGAAGGAGGAGGAGGAGGAAGAGAAGAAGAAGAAGAAGAAGAAGGAGAAGAAGAAGAAGAAAAAGAAGAAGAAAAAGAAGAAGAAGAAGAAGAAGAAACAAAAAACACGATAACATACGTCAGCTATATACCTTTAACAGGCGCACGATCTGAATTATTTGCAATTTATCGATTGATGAACGATAATTAAAAAGACTTTAATTAATCGTCGATAATTAATATAACGAAATATTAGAAAAAATAAAGCGCAAAAAAAAAAAATAAAGAAATGAGGAAGAGAAGAACATGAGCCTCTCTATAGCGGTAGTACGGTTGCGTTTGTTCTTCCCCCTCTGCCTTCCTCTGTTGTTGGTGTTGGCTGTGGCGGTGCTCTGCTCCCTGCCGCGGGTGGAGGGGAAGCATAAAGATAGCAGCAGCAGCAGCTTTGCCACGGCAATCTCTTCCCTCTTTCAGTCGTTGGCCACTATGGCGCTGTGTCTGTTGGTGGGCTATCTCTTCTTGGAGAGGAGGTCCCTTTTGCAGCAACTCGCGACCGCTTCTGCTTTGGCCCAACGAGCTCAAACGGAGGAGCGCACTACGATAACGAGAGCAGCTGCGGGGGAGAAGCGGACGGAAGTGGCCCCTACTGCCGCCGCGGAAACGCACACTTCCGGCGAGCCCTCACTCGATCAACAAGGTGTTGAAGGAAAACAATCTCACGAAGGTGACCACCCAACGTAAGTCCTTTTTTTTAACATTATGGCTATATATTCCGTGTCGTTTTTACCGTTCTTCGTTTTTCTTTCTTCTTCTCTCTTCTTCTGCTTGTTCTTGTTCTTCTTCTTGTTCTTCTTCTTCTTCTTCTTCTGCTTGTTCTTGTTCTTCTTCTTCTTCTTCTTCTTCTTGTTCTTGTTCTTCTTCTTGTTCTTCTTCTTCTTCTTCTTCTTCTTTTGCTTCTTCTTCTGCTTCTTCTTCTTCTTCTTCTTCTTTTCTTCTTCTTCTTCTTCTTCTTTTTTTTTCTTTTTCTTTTCTTGTTCTTCTTCTTCTTCTTCTTCTGCTTCTTCTTCTGCTTCTTCTTCTTCTTCTTCTTCTTCTTCTTCTTCTTCTTCTTCTTCTTCTTCTTCTTCTTCTTCTTCTTCTTCTTCTTCTTCTTCTTCTTTTTTTTTTTCTTCTTCTCCGTCTTTCTTGTGATGGCCAGTAACTGATAGAGCCTACAAAATAACAGATCCAATGAAACAACGAGCGACATCAAAACGAGCAGTTCTTCTTCTTCTATTCCTTCTCCTTCTTCTCCTTCATCCTCTTCATCATCCTCATCTTCGTCTTCATTGGATGAAGCTATGCGTGCGGCGGTAGCTTTGTCCGACAGCCATCGTCTTCGTATGTCGGGCAAGCTGAAGACCAAGAGAAAAAATAAAGAGAAAGAAACGAAAGAAGCAGGAGAGAAACACAAGAAGCAAACACTGAAGAAGGAGGACGACCGGAAAGAAGCGGGATCGAAAAAGAAGCAAGAAAAAGATAGCGACAAGGAACTGCCAATCGAAGAGAGTCAATGGCAAAGATTACTTCGAATAGAGAAGGAACTTGCAGCGATGCGATTGGAAAGGGAAGAGATGGGTCGTAAGATGGAGAACGCAATGGCAGAGAGTCAGCAACTAAACCAACAGCTGAAAGAAGAGACAGAAAGACGAGAGCAGGCGGAAAGAGAAGTAGAGCAACGAAAGAGCAAAGCCAAAGAAGAAAAAGAACATGAAACAGAGATGAACCTTTTGAAGAACGAAAAAGAGTCATTACAGGTGGAAATGTGTAAAGTAAAGGAACGATACGACGAACTTCTACAGAAGCATGCATCAACGATAAATCGATACGAGGAAGAGAGAGATTGTTGGAAGAAAGACCAGGCTGAGTTGGAATACAAAATAGCACAACTGGAACAGGAGATAACTGAATGGAAAGAAAGCTTTGAACGAAAGATCGAGCAGGAAAGAAACATTTTGGAACAATCAGCGAATGAGGAAAAGACACGCATGAGAAAATTGTTGGAGGCTCTCTCAAAGGAGATGGAAGACATGAAGGAAACGAAGCAAGAGATGGAGGAACGAATAGGTGTGTTCATAAAGGAACGAGACGAGGCGCTTACCGGAAAAGAAGCAATGATAATAGTCCAGCGTTCGAAGGGAGAAACAGAAGAGAGCGATGACGATAAGATAGAGAACATGAAGAAGCTCGAAAAAGAACTGTTGGAAGCTCGAAACACGATAGAGCATCTGCGAGAGGAGAAAATAGCTAACGAACAATTGTTGAAGGAAGAAATAGAAAAGAAAGACAACACTGTTGCTCAAGTTGTATCTTTGCAACAAGAACTCGAACGGTTACAACAACTGCTACAAGAAAGAGCTGCTGAAAAACAGAGTGTTGCGGTGTTAGAAACAGAAGAACTGGTCAAACAGTTGCGCAAAGAAATAGAAACTCTACGAGAAGAATATCAAAAGTTGGAGCAACAGATATCCTCTTTATCGTCATCATCGCAAGCAGAGACTGAAGCAAAGAAGGAAGAAGAGAAACCAGAAATGGTGGCGCTGGTTAAAGACCTTCGGCATCGCCTTTTGGAGGCAGAGGAAGCAAAAGCAGAGCTCGAAAAACAGCTCGTTGTGCTTCGCAAAGGAGAAGACCAAAAGTTTTTAGCGGTAGAGAAGATCTTAGAGCTCAACCAAGAACAAAACTTGATGCTGAAGCAGCAGCTCAAAGAAACGGAGAGTGCTGCATTAGAAGTTTCTCTCTCAGGAGATAAGATCAAGACCAAGGAAGCTGCTAGGAAAAAGAAAGAGCGAAGGAACTCCTTTACTTCTCCTTTGGTCAACATTGGTTCTACTTTCTTCACCTCTTCTGCATCTGCTGTCCCTACTACCTCTTCCTCCAATACAACTGCTTCAACTTCGTATTCAACCTCTGCTTCTTCTTCTGCAATACCATCCCACACGTCGAAGCTATTGTCTGTCAAATACATGAAAAGAACCACAAGCGAACGTTTTCCGCTCAAGAAGAAGAAGCAAAGTCAGAAAGAAAAAAAACGACGAAGAGGTGCTACCGCTGCCACCTCCGCAACATCTTCCTCTGAAGAAGAGTCTGTAACTTCAGAATCTACACATCACCACCTATCTCTTCCTAAATCCGCTTCGCTTAAGCAACATACTCTGCGATTGAGTCTTCCTGAAGAGCAAGTTACAGAGTTTAATGGCAAGAAAGGGGCGAGCAGCAATGGTCCTCCACCACCATCATTACACCTTCTTGGAGCCAATCGACATACCTTTGATTCGCTTCGAGAGCATTTGCAAAGAGAAGAAGAGGAAGAAGAAGAGCATGAAGACGAAAAAGAGGAGGAAGGAGGTGAAAATGGCACAGATGCTCTATTCAGCAAAATGATGAAAGAGCTCAAATTTTCGCCACAACAACAAGAACAGATGTCTGCTCTTCCTTCCACTCACAAATTGTTGCTTATCAACCAATGGGTCATCGAGAAACAACAACAGCAGCAGCTACAGGAGAGCGCTAGCGAACCGCATCAACAGGACCACAATCACCGTGAAGGTGTGCCTGCCCTTCGTCTTTCGGACATGAAGATAGAAAAAGTTAAGAGGAAGTCGGGCAGTCTTTCCCCTCGATCTGCTGCTTCCGTCAGTTCTGGTACCTCTCTATCTCTTTCTCCTCCTCTCTTCCTGTATTTTTCTATTTTTCACCTTCACTTTGGTTATCATGTGCTCTTCTGTTTCTCGTTCTCGGAGAAGGTTTTAACCTTTAATTGTAGGTTCGTTGACCGATCGCCCAGGAAGTGGTGAGAAGGAGCAAAACCACATGACCAAGACAATGAAATCATTAATATCTCCTCGTGCCACATTGCGAGGATTCCGCGAGCGCACACAAGTTAAATCGTTACTTGGAGTAAAAGACGATGAAGACCAACCGTTTCCTGAAGCCTCAGGTCAGACCTTGCCTCCTCTTCTTTCTTCTCTCTCTCTCTCTCTCTCTCTCTCCCGCTGTTTCTTCCTTGTCTGATGGGTTTACATACAGTGCAAGTCATTTCCAGCAGAAGTGCTCCACAGTTAGAAGTGACAAAGGAAGATAATCCTAGACACTCTATCTTGAAAGAATTGGTTCACACAGAAAAGACCTTCGTGTCATCCCTTCAAACAATAGTAAATGTATGTAGGCGTCATTGGCTCCATTTTACTTTCTAACTTTACTTCTTGCTTTCGGCATTATTTTTTGTGGTGTTTTTGAAACAAAAAGGTCTTTGTAAAACCGATAAGCTTTACTGCGAACACGAGTCATGCTGTGTTAACCCCAGAAGAACTGGTGGAACTGTTTCCAGAGAGCGAGACCCTTTTAGAACTTCACGAGAAGTTATTACAACATCTCGAAAAAGTAGTCAAGAAGACAATTGAACAGGAATCAAAAGCGATAACATCAAAGACCGTTGCAAATACAGAAGGCACCCAAGATGATAAGAGCAACGGAAACGCTGGCGAGGAAGTAAAAGCCGAAGAAAGCAAACCAACGGAACAACCAATGGTCGACAAACAAGAAGAGGAAGAAGAAAAGAGTGAACAAAAGAGAGCTGGTACGAGAAAAGACGAATCAATACCGAGTAATGGAGCGACCAGCAACAAGAAAAAGAAAAGGGCTTCAAGAAAAATCTCTCTAAGTGAACCAGCTGTCCTTGTTGAAGGGGCTCCCATAGAAGTGAGCGAAGCTGCAAATACCAAAACCGCTGATGACGAAAAGGAAGGAAACGGGGATGATGTAACAGAGAAGCGAAGAAGGAGATCTTTAGAGAAGAAGGAAAGTGCAAAAGCAAGACCTCGTTCTCGCACACGATCACGTTCCAAATCAAGAGAAAGAGAAGGAGGAGGCAGCGTCATTCTTCCAAGAAAAACAACAAACAGCAAGAGAGGAGCGAGAGAGAAAGAGTTTACCGCAGTTGCAGATGTTTTCTTGGGCATGGCTGACAGCTTGCGGCTTCCATATACGCGGTATACTTGCACTCTACTTTATTTCCTTATCTTATTGCGTTCTTTTCTTTCTCGAATCCTCTTCTATCATTTAACATCATGTAATGCCTTTTTAACATGAATCAAAAAGGTTTGTGAATGCATACACAGCAGCACTGGTGATGTTGGAGAAAAAGTTAGCAGAGAATGGCTCATTTGCCGAGTTCATGAATAGCGAAAAAGTGACACAGGCAATGGGAGTGGCCGATTTATCCTCTTTGCTCATCACCCCTGTTCAGCGGCTTCCACGATACCGATTGTTGCTTGAAGTATTGTTACTCTCTCTCTCTCTTTCTCTCTCTCTCTCTCTCACCCTCGCTCTCTCTTTCTCTTATTCCCTCTTTCTCTCTTCCTTCCTCTTTTGCTCTCGCTTCTCTCAACGTTATTTCCTAGGAACTTGTAAAACGAACTGGAGAGCATCATCCAGAGCATGCCATGCTTAAAGAAGCTCTTGCTAAGATAAGTAAGATAGCGATCAGCGTAGAAGAGATGGCACAAAAATGCGAAGATGCAAAAGCTGCATTGCTAAGGATCAAAAACGCATCTGTAAGTCGATCACATTATCTTTTATAATCTTTGCTTCTTACTGATGGTATGTATGCTGTGTATTTCACTTTACAGCACTTGATAGAACCCAACAGAAAGTTAATTAAAGGAGGAACTTGCGCCCACTCTAAGAAACATCTTTATCTCTTCGATGACATCTTAGTTATTGCCAAACCACCTTCCAGCATTCATATCTCCAAAATTACCAAGTCTTCAACTGCTGATCTTCTGCTAAAGAATGTATTTCCGATTGTGCACGTGGAATTGAGCGCCCTTGATGAAGAGAACAACAATAGCAACAAAGATGATAAGGAGAAAGAAAGGCATGGCTTCAAGATTACTTTTCAAGTCTCTTCTGCTACCTTTTCGGACGTTGGTACCAGACCAAGCGAAGACGGAACGAACGAAGATGCAAACAACTTGAGCAGCAGCGGCAACGAGAGGAAGAAACACAGAAAACACACCAAAGATGCAAATAACAACAATGGGCCGACCACCGTTGTGTTCTATTGTGAGAGCAGCGAAGCAAGTGCTGAATGGCAGCAACTTATCACAACCACCAAATCTCGAGAGCGGAAACGGACTGCCTTGCTTTCATCGTCATCAGCTTCTTTTTCTCTGCCTCCTTCTTCATCCCCTTCTGCCAGCAACAAACCACGAGTGGGCAGTTTCAGCAACTAAGCACTTTGACGATCGATTCTCTCTCTCTCTCTCTCTCTCTCTCTCTCGCTCTTTGAATTGTTAGCTAATAATTATTTATGTTTTACAAAAAATGAAGGGCTCTTTCTCATGAGGAACGATGTAATGATGCTGTTCGTTCAGGAAGGGGGTCCCGAAGGTCGTCCTCTCAACGGGGATCCAATTCTTTGACCTGCTCCTGCTTTGCTACCAGTTCCCACTACGGTTGATGATAGCGCTTCTGACGAGGAAGCACCAGCAGTGGATTTGTTCTCCCACATCTCACGAAGAGAACGAGGACTTGGCACGACTTTGTCGGTCGAAGCGGTGCGTGCTGTGGAAGACAAAGGAGAGGAGGAAGCGCTTGATGCTGAAGAAGGTGACGGAAGGGGCTTGGAAGAAGATAGCGTTGCCGACGAAGACCGCGAACGAGCGGAGGAGGAGCGAGCCAAACCTGAACTTGAAGATGACAACGAGGCATTCGCACCGTTGTTCGAAGCCAGCGTTACTGCCGCTTCTTCTTGTTGCGGTTGGTGCAGCAGTGATACTGTTGGCGGAGTAGGCAGAGAGCCCTTTCTGGTGGTGTTTGCTTGGGAGGGACCGTAGGCGCTTACCGTTCTACGTGGGGGCGGAGAGGCAGGTGTGGCGGTGGTGCTCGTTCTGTGCTGTCCTTGTTGTGGGGAGGGAGCCGAAGCAGGAGCGTCAACTGCGAGTGGGTGCGTTGTTATAGGGGTAGGTTCTTCTCCTTCTAGTTGTGTTTGTTGGGGTGATGGTTGTTGTGTTTGTGTGGGTTGGGTTCGCCGTACTGGGGGAGAGGGCTTCCTAAACTTCAGCTCACTACTACCAGATAATGCTCTGTGGAGCCCTTCACCTTTGCTATTCCCAGGCAGAGGTTGGGGCTGCTGCTGAATGTTGTTTGTGAGGCATTGTCCTGGTATTTCTTGTGCTTCCACGTTCGTATGTTTGCTTGCTGGCACAACATTCTGAGCCTTTTCGCCTCCTGCTTCTTTTTCCAGCTTTTCTTCCACCTCCGTTTTCTCCATTGCTTTCTCTATCTCCCTTTCCTCTTTTGCTTTCTTCTCCTTTTCCTTCTCCTCTTTGTCTCTTTGCTCTTTTTCGGCCTTTTCTCTCTCCTCTTTCTCCTTGGTTTCCTTTTCCTCTTTCTCCCTTTTCTCTCGCTCCGCCTTTTCTCTCTCCTTTGCTTCCTGTTCCATCGCTTCCCTTTCTCTCCTTTGCTTCTCCTCTTTCTCTCTCTCCTTTTCTATCTCCAATGTGATGCTTTCCTCCTCCTTTGTATCCGCTTTGTTCGTCTTCGTGGCTGCGTCCTCGTTTTCATTCTCTGGCTCTTTATGTTCTAACTCCTGTTCACTCCCGTGATGTACCGCAGTCTCTGTATGAATGTGCTGCTTCCCTTCTGGTTTGTCACAAGCTACAAACGAGGATGCAGAGTGTGATAAGGTCGCGTCTTTCTCTGTCAATTCCTCCTTATCTTGCTTTTGCTTTTCGTCCACATCAATCTTATCGATTGTTTTCTTCTCTCTAGTGCCACTACCTCTCCTTTGTCCTCCTTTCTCGTCGGTCTTCAATGGACTAGAAGATGACGAAGAAGAAGCAGAAGACCTTAACGAGGAAGAAGAAGAAGAAGCAAGTGTGCTTCGTCTCGACTTTCTTCTGGAAGGACTCTCCACAGGAGTGGTTGATGATGGTGACGAAGATAAAGGCGATGAGACACGCTCCAGCTCCTTTCCTACTTCTACTTCTCCTGCTTTTTCTTCTTCGTCATCGCTGCTGGCTCGTCTTGGCGTCCTTCTGCTTCGAGCAATCATCGGACTAGCTGTTTGTTGTTGTCTTCTTTGACCACGCAAGTTAGGAAACGCGGTTACAGGAGATGAATCAGGTGGTACTCTTCGAGATCCAGCACTCGATGTGACGCTGCGACGTCTTCCGTGGGTAGGTAAGCGTTGTTCTTTCTTCTCTTCTTTTGTTGTTTCTTTTTTCTTATCCGCTGGTTCTGCAGCGGCATCGACGTCATGCATGTCGTCGTTTGTTTCTTCCTCTGTTGTTGCTTGGTCATCTCCCTTCGGCGGTTCCTTATCCTTAATCTTCTTATCTTTCTTGGATTGACCAACCAACTTTCGAGGAAAACGTTTCAACAAGCCTTTGCTTCTCCCGGGACTCAATAAAGCCTCCTCCACCAATTGGTCTGTTTCGGTCTTCGTGTACTCCTCTCCATCACCATCCCCAACCTTTCCAGCTAACCCATCTTCCTGTTTCTTCCCCAGAAGTGGAGGTATCGGTACTGCTTTCTCGCTCTTCTCCTGGTTCTCTTTGTCATCGTGTGATGATTCCTCCTTTGCTTTGTCTCTCAATTCAGCAGAGGAGGAGACAACCGGTGAAGAAGATGGAGAAGCACGAACGGGTACTGTTGGGAGGGGTTTCGCCTGTGGAGCTTGCTTTCGGAGTGGAGCTCCCCCGCTCCCTACTCTGGAGGGTGGTCTTCGGGCTTGTACATTTCCTTTGCCTGATACCCTGACCGGACCCATCGGTCGCGACTTGTTCAACTGATGAAAATCAGAGAGTAAAGGAGAGTAAGCTAGAGTAAAGCGAAGGATGGACCAACACATCGTTATCACGATAGGTGAAAATGTTACGAACGTTAGCGAGTCTTGCATTGTTGGAACCAACTGTCGAAAGAACGTTTGCCTCTGTTTCTTCTTCGTTGGATGCAGCGAGGTCTTCTTGACCTTCCGCTCCTCCTGGCGTTTGCGGCTTTCGTACGATGACAATGCCAAGAAGGCTGGCCGCTTCTGGACTTCCCTCGGCAAAACCGCCCGTTATACGGGATATACTTGACAACGGTATGATGTTACTCTCGATCTCTTCTTCCGTTTCTTCCTTTGTGTTGTTTGCTTCTGTTGCCTCTCTGTCTTGTGCTTTCTCCTTTTCCTTCTCTTTTTCCTGTTCTTTTTCTCGTTGTTTTTCTTTCTCTCTTTCTTTCTCTTTTTCTCGCTCTTTTTCTCGCTCCTTTTCTTTCTCTTTTTCCTTTTCTTCTTTTTCTCTGGCTTTCTTTTCCGCTTTCTGTCGTTTCAATTCTTCTTTAGCCTTCTTCCTGTCCGTTATTTGTTTCGCCTTCTCCTCTTCCTTACTATTGTTCTCCATGTTGCTGCTATTGTTCTTCTCTTTGTTTTTTCTTCTCGAAAATAGTCCTCCTTTCTTCTTTTTAGTGCCGCTCTCTTTTGTTGCTTCTTCTTCTTCTTCTTCTTCCAGTTGTTGTTGCTGTTGTTTTCTTTGTTGATCTTCTGCTTCTACAGCCGGTTGTCGTTTAGGAGGAGCAGTAAAAGAAGCAAGGTGTGCAGCCCCTCCAGCGTGAGCAGGAGAAGAGAAGCCTCCAACAGCCAGAAAAGGAGATGCTGCAACGTTCAGCTTTCCAGGAGTAGGACGCGCAGATCCTCCTGATGAAGGAGCAACAGAAGAACCAGATGAAGGAGGGGAGCCATGAAAGGACTTGGAGGAACCTGCTCCTGGTCCTATTCCAGTTCCTCCACCACTACCGCCACCACTCGCGCCGCTCGCTTTGTTTTCATTGAGCTGAGCGAGTCGATCAGCGATTGAAGGCCCTGCGGTCTTTACAGGTTCGGCTCTTGGCGAGTTATTATGGTTGTTATTACTGTTTAGTGCGTGAAATCTGTCGTGAAAATATGATCCGTTATTGGTGTTGTTGGAAGAGATTTGAGTTCTACTTGGTCTGGGTGGCGGCGCACTTCCTGGAAAAGCACCAGAAGATGCCATTTGCCGGGACAGGCAAAAAAAATAATACAAAAAAAAGATGGAAAACTGGTGCAGGAGAGCTTTGTTTTCGTCAGGCAACGACGCAAGTTTCACTGACGTGGGTTGTCAGGTGGGAACCTGTCTTGTTGCGTCGTGGAGCTTATAATTTATGGTATGTTTTCTTCTCTTTTCAGCTCTTTTATCGCGTTTCCTCTCTGCCAGCTGACGTGTTCCGTTCATTTTGATTCGTTGTTCAACGAAACGACGCCCCTTATTTGGACAAAAATCCCCGATCTCAGCAAGCAGATCAACTCCGACAATAATTTCATCAAAGTGATAAATTTTTTCAATAACGTCTACTAAAATCCCTTTTATAGAGAAAATATTAGCGTAATGAACCAACAACGGTGAGACAAGCATGCTGATACGGCCTGTCTTCAGCAGCAGGATCCCGCGATGGCTGGGGATGGTGGCACTCACCTTGTACCCCTACATACTGTTCGCGAAGACGAGGGAGAGGAGCTTCACCGGGTTCGACCGTGAGACGCTGAAGCACGAGATGGTGCACGTGCGGCAGGCCCGCCAGTACCGCCACCCGATCCTCTTCTACGTCGCCTACGTGCTGCAGTTCCTCTGGCTCCTCGTGATGACACTGCAACAACACGCGGCATCAAGGTCGAAACCTCCCAAGCAAAACCGCAAAGGGTGGTTGCGCCACCTGTATCAGCAAGCGTATAACTCCAACCCGTTCGAGGTGGAGGCCTACTCCAGAGAAGTGGAGGACCTCGACGACGCGGAGCTGGAGGAGCTGATGGCCGCAGGAGCCATCAACTACCAATGCCTACGGCTGGAAGAGCTGCGAAGGGCATGCCAGCTGTGCGGAGCTGATGCGGATGATGAGGCACGCAACTTCATGCGCTCTCGACGTAAGATGGTTTGCTACCTCCAGACGTTCACGTCAACATGTGGCACGTGAGTACAAGTTTTAAACATGTAATAAACTTCACCCTTTGTGGCCGTTGAACAGCAAAGAGAGCATCCCCTCTTCTTGTTCTCTGCTCCTCCAGCTGGACTGCCCCAGCAGCACTAAAGAAAAGCAGAACAAGACAACATTCATGTCGACACAAGAAAACTCATAGAAATTACGCATAGAACAAAAGAAAAATTGGTTTTGTCGACACCAAAGACGCAAAAGAAGGGAAACGAGCAAGAAGAAGCGTCCGTCAACCTACTACTGGCAGCAACAGCGACAAACAGCCAAGCGGTATCATGAGCGCCAAGCACAGAGCACTGATCGAAGAGGCAGTCAACATGGTCCCTCCGTTGTCTCCAAAGATGTACAAAGTATGAAAATATGCCTTTTTTTTCTATAATTTGACTCTCTTTTTTTTTTTGACTGGTCTTTTTTTTTTTTGTTTGGGCGACAAGGGCCAAGCTGGCAAAATAGCAGTGGTAGGGGGCAGCTTTGAGTACACCGGTGCTCCTTGGTATGCTGGCATCTCTGGTTTGTCGCCATTCCTCTGCTCTTCTCTCTTCTCTCTTCTCTCTTCTCTCTTCTCTCTTCTCTCTTCTCTCTTCTCTCTTCTCTCTTCTCTTTCTTTCTCTTCTCTCTTCTCTCTTCTTTCTTCTTTCTCTCTTTTTCTCTTCTTTCTCTCTCTTCTCTCTCTTTCTTTCTCTTTTTTCTCTTCTCTCTCTCTTCTCTCGTCCCTCTTCCGTCTTCTCTCTACTCTTCGTTCTCCCATTGCATGTCTTCGCTGCCAACATCGTGGAACTCCTTCTGACTCACTTTTGTTTTTGCACTGCGTTTCCATGCGAACATAAAGCGCTTCGCTTGGGTGCTGACCTCTCCCATATCTTTTGCTGCGAGAACGCTGCCACAGCCATCAAAGCCTACTCCCCAGAGCTTATCGTGCACCCACTTCTCCCGTCCTCTCCCACCATCTCCTCCAGGTTTCTCTTTTTTCTCTTTGCTATTTGTAGCTTCACTTTTCTTTCTTTCTGATCGCTCTTTGAAACACCAAAAAGACAAGAAGAGCTAACAGAGGAACAGTCAGAGTCGCTCGTCTCAAAGTCAGTGGAGAAGGTGGAAGCATGGCTTCCCAAGTTCAACTCGGTGGTGGTGGGACCCGGGCTCGGTAGGGACCCCATCACCCTGCGCTGCGCGTCGGCCATCATACGGAGCGCCCGCCAGCAAGGCATTCCGTTGGTGATTGATGGGGATGCCATCTCTGCCATCGTTTGTCCAGAGCCGGACATTATTCGGGGCTATCGCTTGGCCGTGCTGACTCCCAACAAACCAGAGTTTGAGCGATTGTGTGATAGCGTCCTCTCCTCTTCCGGAAAAGGCGACGAAGAGAAGAAGAACAGCGAACACACCGTTAAAGAACTAGCTAAAGGGTATATATCCTTCCTTGCTCTCTTGTTATTCTTATCTGACGTTAAACTTTAAAGACTAGGCAATGTGCTGGTGGTTCAGAAAGGACAGACAGATCGTATCTCGGATGGCAGTGAAGGTTTTCTTTTCTACGTGCCTATGTCCTTCATTCTTTATTCTCACTGAAACATTCTTCCTGCTGCGTGTAGAAGCTGTTGAGTGCAGCACTGAAAGCGGATTGAGGAGATTTGGAGGGCAAGGGTTGCGTATTTTTTCGACTTTTGTTATGTTCCTTCTGTTGTTCCACTAATTCATTCCTCTTTACTTGTTTTATCTTACTTTCGTTCTTCTGTTGTTGTTTCTCTCCTCTATCATCCCTTCATTTGCTTTTCTTGGTTGGCCTGTTAACAACTATCGCTCATAACCAGAGATATATTAGCGGGAGCGGTGGCAACATTCTTGGCGTGGTCTCAAAGAGAAGGGCAAAACGAGAGCGCTAGCAACAGCAACAAGCTCGTCCCTGCCGTTTATGCAGCATGTCACATTACACGCAGAAGCTCTCGCAAAGGTATTTGCACTTGTCTTTTGTCCTTCTTTTCTTCCCTCTTCCATTATAACGAACATAACCAACAAACACCAACAAACAAAAAGCTTTTGAGAAACACGGAAGAGGTTCCCATACGACAGCCATGATCGGCGAATTGACCCCTTCTTTGGAGGAACTGTTGGATTCTCCAACAGCAACATCATCAACCTCCTCCTCCTCCTCTCCCACCCCTTCTTCGTTGTAAAACACAAAAAAAAAAAAATAAAACGAAAGAAAAAATAAAATTTAAAAAAATAAAACGAAAAAATAAACGAAAAAATGTCTGATCAAAGAAATGACTATGTAAGGAAATGATGATGTCATGATCTTAGATCTGTCCGCAAAAAATAAAAAAAAGAAAGAAAAATTTCAAAGCAACGAAAGAAGTGGAGAGAGAGAGAGAGAGAGAGATCCGCTGCACCGCGTTTTGGCTTGCGGCTCGCTTGCGTTTCTGTTCACACGAGAAGCAGTGAAGAAGGGTAAACTATTTTTTTTTTTTTGGTTTTTTGTGACAGAGTGTTTTATGGGCTCTCTCGGTGTCTCGTTTGTTGAACCACATCCAAAATCAACCACGGGGTTTTTCTTTTGTCACATGTGTTTTTGAGCGGAATCTCTCTGCTACTCTTTTTGTTACAAAGAAACCAAATCCTTTTTTTCTCTCTCTCCTCTCTCACTCTCTCTGTAGTGTTTGTTTTGTTCTGGTGTGACTCACCATTTTCAAAGTTGTGTGTGTTTCTGTTGTTAAATATTTATGCTTCCCTTCTTTTCCTTTCTTTTGTTGTTTCCTCTCACTCTAATCTTTGCTCTTTCCCTGTCCTTCATCTTCCTGCATCAGCTCTGCCCTCAACAGCTTCAGCATTCTTCTTCGTTTTCTTTGCGGTCGTTGTTTGAAGAACTTGTCCTCGTGGTCATGTCCTCAACTACGCGGCACAGAGGCTATGGCAGCAGTGGTCTTTTGGCCAGTCTTACCGGAGGAGGTGCCTCCTCTTCAGCCTCCAACCGACAGAAGCAGCCCTTTAGCCTTCACGAATGGAATGCCAAACTCAAAGCCATTCACGTTTCTAAAGCGTACGTTGTTGCAGACGCTCTTTGTTGTCGATTGTTTGTTGCTCTGTCTCGTTCTCGTTCTCGTTCTCGTTCTCGTTCTCGTTCTCGTTCTCGTTCTCGTTCTCGTTCTCGTTCTCGTTCTCGTTCTCGTTCTCGTTCTCGTTCTCGTTCTCGTTCTCGTTCTCGTTCTCGTTCTCGTTCTCGTTCGTTCTCGTTCTCGTTCTCGTTCTCGTTCTCGTTCTCGTTCTCGTTCTCGTTCTCAGTTCTTGTGTTTTCTGGTTGCCTCAAGCATACTAACCTCAGCATTTACGAACAAGGACAGTGAAATGAATAAACTGGTGATGGATTATCTGGTGGTGGAAGGCTACAAAGATGTTGCCGAAAAGTTTCAAAAGGAATCAGGCACAAAACGTTTGTTATCCTTTTTCCTCTTCCTTCTCTTCTTTTTTCTCTCATCTTATTTTATGCACTGACAAAAAAAACATGACTCGACAGCGGCTATGCCACTAGAATCAATAACGGAGCGAATGGCTATCCGTGCTGACTTGCTACAGGGTGAGGTCGCCGCTGCTGTGGACAAAGTGAACCAAATTGATCCTGAGGTACTTCTCTCTCTCTCTCTCTCTCTCTCTCTCTCTCCCCCTGCAACTACCTCCAGTCTTCTCCATTTTTTTGGTTATGTGTTTTGAAAAACAGCTGACATAATTTTTTTGCTTAGTTATTGGACAACAACCCACAACTCAGTTTTCACATTAAACAGCAACAATTGATAGAACTAATCCGAAGTGGAGGAACGGAGGATGCTCTTCAATTTGCGCAAGAGCATCTTGCCCCATGTGGAGAGCATAACGTATTTATTTTCCTCTTCTTCTCTTTATGTTTCATTCCTTTCGCTTCTGTTCTTCTTTTCTCATTTTCATCTCATTTCTTACTTAAAACATGCTCTGCAAAGGAACAATTATTGGAGGAATTAGAACGAACAATGGCGTTGTTGCTGTTTGCAGATGCTGCATCGTCATCATCCTCAGCCCCACCAAACTACGCTAACCTTTTGGACATGGCCCAACGACAAAAGACAGCCGGCGAACTTAATGCTGCCATTCTTTCCAGCCTTCATCAAAACCATGGTTAGTTTTCATTCTCTTCTTTCTCTCTCTCTTTCATGACAACGTGTTTACCTTTAGATTTGCTTTTATTCAGATCCCAAGTTATTGACACTGCTGAAGATGTTGTTATGGAGCCAAGGTCAACTGGCGGACCGGTTGCCGTGTACAATTATGCTGAACGAAACGAATGGGGCCACATTGAGTCAGGTCGGTGACTCTTGTTCTTCTTCTGCTTCCTCCTCTGCTCCCTCCACTCCTCCTCAGTGAGGTTTTATACTTCACGCCTCCCTTGTCTCTTTTTATCTTCTCGTTAATGTACAGCAACGCAAATGAGTTATAGTGTACAATCCAATGGGTTATCCCTTTTGTTGTTTTTTCCTATCATTTGCATGGTGTCACTTTGAACCGACTTAATATCTGTGTTGTAGGTGTGAAGAGAGAGAGAGAGGGGGGCGAGAGAGAGAGAGAGAGAGAGAGAGAGAGGGGGAGAGGGAGAGAGAGAGAGAGAGGGAGAGAGAGAGAGAGAGAGAGAGCAAAGTTAGTGCATCATACAGGAGCAGAGAGAGAGAGAGAGAGAGAGAAGTTGACAAAAAACCTGTTGCCGTTGTTTCTTAATTTCATTAGCTTTCTTCCGCAGTTCCTCCATCTCTTGCTTTCTCACCACCGTTTTCATGTCTATCACACTTCTATACCTTTTTTTGTTGAAAAATGCAAAAAAAAAGGTGTTAGAGAGAATTCAACTCACTAGAGGAGAAGGGTAAAGGAAGACGAAAGAACATACTTGCTCTCCCACACTTCATCAGGCTCTGAGAAATAGTGGTCATAAGGCTTCTCATACACTGGAGGCAGGTTTTGGGAGGAGGGGCCATCCTGGCCCGCTCGCAGCCGCCGGTCCCTCCACCACATCCCCTCAATGGAGGTACCATCGCTGTAGCGCATCACTCCCTTGCCATGCCGAAGTCCCATCCACCATTCTCCTTTATAATACGTCCCATCCGCCTTTTTTGTATCGCAAGAAAGAAAGGTATTAGAATAAGATTATAAGACTCTGAAGAAAGAAGAGAAAAAAGTGTACCCAAGTGTAAGTGCCTTTGCCATTCTTCTTGCCGTTGTGCCAAGTACCAGAATACCGACGACCATCTATATGAAGAGCGTTGTAAGCAGAGAGAGAGAGAGAGAGAGAGAGAGAGAGTTTGTACCGATCCATGTATAAGTGCCTTGACCATGTTTTTGTCCATCATTCCATTCACCTTCATACTGCGAACAATCACTCCACCGCTTCATGCCCCATCCATGCTGATTGCCCATCTTCCATCCTCCCTTTTGATTAATAATAGCTTTAGAAGGAAAGAAGAACAAGAAGAAGAGGTAAAGGACACGAACCATGTAGAGACTCCCGCTGGGCCACCAATAAGTGCCAGTTCCTTCTTGATGTCCATCTTTCCACTCTCCGATAGATTGACTCCCCTATAACAGTACCGTAACAAAGAGTGAGAAAAGGGCAAAACGGAAACAAAACTCAAGAAAAATAAAGGGAAAAAGCACGTACATTAGGCCATGTATAAACGCCTTGTCCGCTGCGTTTGCCTTCATTCCAGTCTCCAATGTAGCTGCTGCCATCAGCCCAGGTGTACTTGCCTGGCCCATGCTCCCATCCATCCTGCCAAAAGCCTTCGTACTTGTCGTACAAAATCTTTGGGGGTGCTTCTTTCTTCTTCATGTTCTTCTGTTGTTGTCTCTGAGAATCGGAAACAACTTGAGTTTTATTGTTTGTTGTTTTTTCCCCGCCATCTACCGAAGAATGGTCTTGTTCGTCTGTGAATGAACTTTCTTGTGCGTCACCCGAATTGTTGTTATTGTTGAGAGCAATTGTTGCTCCTCCATTTTGTTGTGGTTGGGCTGATGAAGAGGCAGAAGATGAAGGAGACGAAGAAGAAGTCTTAGAAGGAGCAGCAGAAGAGGATTGAGAAGAGGGAGCAGGTTTTGGAGCGAGAGGCCAGTACTTGATGCCATAGCCGTGCGCTTTGCCATCTTTCCATTCGCCATCATAGCGAGCCCCGTTCTTTAGACGGGCTGAACCTATTCCCGTTACTTTGTCATTTGTGTTTAAATCCAATATGTTCTGCATGGAGAAAGTATTTTAAGTTCAGAAGAGAGGAAAAAGCGAGAGAGAGAGAGAGAGAGAGAGAGGAGAGAGGAGAAGACGGACGCAACGTACGTTTTGGCTTCTATAAACCCA
This sequence comes from Balamuthia mandrillaris, assembly GCA_031835245.1. Lineage (NCBI taxonomy): Eukaryota > Discosea > Longamoebia > Balamuthiidae > Balamuthia > Balamuthia mandrillaris. Next base: position 14,133 of record JAVKOQ010000424.1, on the reverse strand, counting down.
CTTTAGATCTTTCTCCATCAAACAAGGTTTGTTGGGTGTAGCCGGGTAGAGCAACCGCTTGTTCACAAAATGGAGGAGGAGGCTCTCGTCCTCTCCCAAGCAGGCCCAATGACGACACACCGGCCGCACCGCAGCCAGGTCCCTCACCTCCAGAAAAGAAAAGACGTGCAGCGTCAACTCGTCCGGCAGCACGCTAAACTGAAGTTCCACCTTGTTCGTTCCTTCTCCTTCTCCTTTTTCATCAGTTGTGGTTTCTTTGGCTTGTTGTTGAGGAAGCAAAGGAAGAGGAGAAGTGGAAGAGGAAGAGGAAGAAGAAGAAGAAGAAGAGGAGGAGAGAAGTTGTTGCCGCCACCAGGATTCTCGTTTGGTGATGGCGTCGGCCATCACCTTGAGGCGACCTTCAAGAGAAGAGGAAGAAGAAGAAAAAGCGGAACTGGCCTCATCTTCATCGTGGTTGACGAGAGAGTCAATCCACTCCAGAAATTGCGGTGAAGGCAAAGCATGTGGTCCTTGTTCTGCTTCAAAGGTTGGTTGCTGTTGTGGCTGCAGTGCATGCCCTTCAGCAACAACTCCGGCAAAGTTTTGTTCCCCGTTCTGCTTTGGTGGACGTGTTGTTGATGAGTCGCAAGACCCATTCTCCTCCATTATTATATTCCTACAATTTTGTTTTTTGAAACAAAAAAATAAGCAAAACAATAAACAGTTCAACAAAAAAACGGAGAAGCAGAAAACAAGTTTTTACCTTTGTTTGTTTTATCTGAAAACACAAAGAAGACAAGAATGAACGACGGACGACTCGCTTTGGCTCTCGTTCTTCTCTCTCCCCTTTTTTTTTGACCTTTTTTTTAGGGCAACGAAAACAGGTAGAAATTTCGATGGGAGAATGGGTTCCCTGAAATTTTATTTTCTGTTCTGCCAGAAATTTCGGGGGCAACGGAAATCTCGCAGGTTCCCGCCTTTTTCCCCCACAATCCAGTGGGCAGCAAAACAAACCAAAGAGAGCGAGGAAGGGATGCGATTCGCTTCTCTCTCTCTCTCTCTCTCTCTCTCTCGCTCTCTTTGAAGTGATACAATAATCGAAAACAAAACCAGAAAAAAAGGATGAAAGAAAACCATTTTATTATTTATTTTTGTTTTGGGTTGCCAACAAAAACAAAAAAAAAAAACGTAGCAAAACGGTAGCGGCAAGATTGTAATCAGAAACCGTAGAGCAAGAGAGAGAGAGAGAGAGAGAGGAGAGAGAGAGAGCCAGAGAGAGGGAGAGAGAGCACGAAAATCAACAACAACCACAACAACGCTCGAAATGGAGGCGGCCATGAGGAAGAGGAACGCCACTGAGCTTGCCTTTTACGCGCTTCCTGGCAACGTTCGCTTGCCCCATGCGGGGACACTGGCCGCAACGTTTTCACGTACGTGCTTCAAGATCAGCGCTGTTTTTTTAATAATCATCTTTGTACGCTGATCTGTTTCCTCATTCCTGTTTGTCACCAACCATAGCGTCAGACCAGAAGAGAGCAAGAACGACATCACCAACGCCGATGGGCGCCGCCATCCCTCCTCTCTCTTACCACTACCCTTCCAGCAGCGCCAACACCAGCCATGGAATAGGAGGTCCTCACTACGGCCCAATGGGCATTGCCACCACCGCTTCTCCTTCTTCGATCCGTTCTTCTGCGCTTCTCCACCCGTTGACTCCTCCACATTCGCAGCAGTATCATCATCCAGCCTCTATGCAACAACAACAACAAATGTACTACGGCTTACCTCCTCCTCCTTCTCCTTCTCCTTCACCTTATCCTCTTCCTTCTTCCGCTTCACTGCCATCAACCACAAAGACGCCCTCTGCCTCGCCTTCGATGGTAATGACACCGCGACCGCAGTACAACGTTGCGACATCGCAGTCAATTATGGCGCCTAGTCCTCCTCGCGTCACTGCGCCATTGAGCTTCTCGGAGCTGAAGACAGAGGGTCAAATCGCAGAGTTCAACCGAAATCACGCCAGAACCACGGCTGCCGACTCTCACATCGGTTCGATGCATTGGGTATGTAGATCTACTGCTGTTTCTCCTGCTCCTTTTTCTTGTTATCCATCTTTTCTTTTCTTCTTCTCTTCTTCGTTCTTCGTTCTTCTTTGTATTCTTTCTTCACTTCTTCTGCGCCCTAGTTTTCGTCTAAAATGTTTGTGGGTTAGGGAAATAGCGGGAGAGGCGGAAGAAGTGGGAGTAACGCTTTCAAGCCTCAATTGCCTCTTACTCCTCTGTATCAGCATCAGAACAACGAACAACCATCGAGAGGCTATTCTGCTCAGCCCCAATGGTCTCCAAAACCTGAACAACCACCGCAATTGCAAGCGCCCATCAAGGTTGGTCATTGCTTCATCGAAGTGGATAAAAACCAAAAACTCTTTCTTTCCTTTTGCCCTTAGCACGTACCAATGCCCCCTGAGCAAGAGCAGAAGCAGCCGGGTCAAGAGAGGACACTAATCACGTTGACGTACGCACACTCATCTCTCTCTCTCGCCAAGATCCTGCGATTTGCTTCTTTCTCTCTCTCTCTCTCTCTCTCTCTCTCTCTCTCGCCAAGATCCTGCTAATGGAAATGCAAATTCAGCATCGAGATGATACGTGACCATGTCTACAAGAAGAACGACTATGAATACAATTTGCGAGGCAGCCAAGAACGTTTATACATGGTGGAATTACACGGTTCGTACGCAATGAATGCAGCAGTATTATCTTTGCGCTTATTTTCTCGTTACTCGTCGCAGCAACTGTGAGCGAGATTCTATCCTACGCTCTGCCGTCTCAACCTCAATGGCTTCTCTCTGTCCAGGACAACACCAGCACTAGCTTTCTCGTCGAAAATTGGGTTCGTTAATCCATCTCTCTTTCTCTCTCTCTCTCTCTCATTTCTCATTCCTGTTGTTTACTACAATAGGACGTTCAGTTGGTAATGGACGTGAGCCCAGGGATGCTCTATAGATTCATTGGCGCGTTGCAAACGGGGCAAGAGGGAAACGGCCTGATGCTTCAATGCTTTGTTATCAAGCAAATTGAGGTATGAATTTTTTTCGCCTAAATTTCTGTACATTCTCTTTCTTCTTTCATCTCTTCTCTCTCTCTCTCTCTCTCTCTCTCTCGTTTTCTTTTTGGTGAACCCGATTTGTTGGGGAAAAAGGAGTTTGAGGAACACGAGTACATCCAAACGATGCTTGCGCTAACCAGAAGACGAATTGCTCAACGAACAAAGGAGCAATGACCTTCCCCTTTGTATCTTTTGTCTGTTTTTACTCATCTTATTTCCTTCATCCAATATACACAAAGGCAACATCTTCGTAAAACAAATCACAATTTTTTTTGTAAAGTTGACACTATAGAATGCCGAGAGAAAACTAGCTAAAAATTGCTTTCAGGTTCAACTTCTTTCATTTTCTCGCTTCTAACTCGTTTCCTTTCGTTTGTCCCCTGCAGATGTTTTATGCACAGAGATTTCTGATTGGCTGGTTTCAAACGTTGGGTTGACCAATCACATGCATGGATTAGCGTTTCGCTTCTCGTTGAATGAACGACGAATGAGTGAACTGTTATCACATCGATGGTGGATTCGGTAGAAAATCAAGTTCCATGCGAGGTAGATGTGGAAGAAAGAACCAAACGGAGACCAACGTTTAAAAAGCGCTTCATTCATTCTCTTCCCGGAAGGATTATTCACGCAACAAACAGAAGACAAGCGAAAGAACAACCCTCACTTTCAAGAAAGGTACGCTCTCTTTTTGTTGGAGAATGCTTTCTTCTCTCTCTTTCTCTCTCTCTCTTCTTTATTCTCTCAACTCCTGGTCCACTCTCTTCTTTTCTTTTCGTTTGGTCTCTTGTCTGTTGCGACCCTCCTCACTTGTCGTTGTGCCTTTCTCTCTGCTCTCTCCTCGTCATATTCACAAAAGGATTGACCTTGTTGCTTTTGCCTGTTGAAAACATTTGAAAATCCTAGGTAAACAACGTTTGGGTTTACTATTAATTCCTTCACAAACAAATGTACCATCAACCAGACACTCACCATCCTCATACTGCAAAGCCTTGGCGAGAACAGACCGCCGTCGAGAAGATCCGCAGCAAGCTTGAAGAACTAGTCGAACCGAAAGGCAAGAAAAAGAAGAGCTCCAAGTTGAAGCAAGGGCTCGCCAAGTTAACGTCTCCTCCCAAAGAATCTACCACTACTACCAGAGAATCGACCGCTACGACCAGAGAAGCACCCATCTCCACCACGAGAGAAGGCGAGAAATACTACACCAAAGAGAGAACATCGCGTTACGGCCCTGAACCCAAAGTTCACACCTACGACATGGAAGAGAAGACCATCACTGGCACCACTCTCCCTACCACTACCACCACTCTTCCTTCTACTACCACCACTCTCCCCACTACCACAACTACGGAGATGAAGAAAGAAGGAGGACTGCTGCCCAAGACCTCCTACGAAAAGTCTTACTACGAGGAGAAAAAGCCGGAGTATCGGGAGATGGAGAGTTGGCAGAAGCCTTCTACTTCCACTTTCAGGGAAGGTGATAAGTACTATCCTTCGACTTCGCCTTCGACTTCGACCTACAAGGAAGGAGAGAAGTACTATCCCTCCACTTCCACTTCGACCTACAAGGAAGGAGAGAAGTATCCTTCTACCTACAAGGCAGGAGAAGGCTATGAGCCGAGCCTTGTCAAGGCGGAGGAGAACGTCATCGAGAGGGAGGGCAAGATCGAGAGGCGCACCCGCTACAGCAGCAAGGAAGGTCTCGGCCACGAGGTCCATGTCATCGAGCGAGGCGAAATCGCTCCCTCCACGCTCCCCTCCCACGTGGAAGTCATCCGCCGCCTGAAGGACCGCAGCAAGGAGCTCCAAATGGTGCTGGACAAGATGGCGCGTACCCAGTCCTCCCTCCGCGAGGCTGAGCTGGACTACCACGACCAACTCTCGCTGGCCCGACAGGAAGAGGCCGCTGCTGGAAGGGCAAAAGAGCGTCTGAGGGAGCTCTACAGCCTCGTTCGCAACAAGGAGGCGGAGGTCCGTCGTCTCCTCCAGGAAGAGGAGGAATACGAGCGTCTGAGAGCTCAGAAGCACGACCAAGCCATCGAGTCGGAGAGTCAGCGCACTAAACTGACCGCCGAAGAGGCGCTGCTCCACCGCGAGATCGAGGCCCGACATGACCTCGCCAACGAGCACAGAAGAGCGGCCAAGCATGCGGACGACCTCCTTAAAGCCCACAAGCTGGCGCTGACCGAGCTGGAGGGAGCCAAGTCCGCCTTGAGCCAGCACTCCTATGACGTGGAGGTCATCGGCGAGAGGGTCGTGCCGCGCACCCGTCCCATGGAGATCGAGGTGGAGGCCGTGCCGAGGGCCATCCCCGACATCACCAGGATTCCCAGCAAGCAGCCCGTCGGGGAGCACCGAGGAAGGGTCATCTCGGAGGAGCTGCCCAAGAGGGAGAAGGTCCAGGTCGATGCTGCCAAGGCCGAGAGAGTACGCGAGAGGGTCGAGCACATCGTCATCTCTGATTAGGAAGAGAGTTCATCTCTCTCCCTCTTATTTTGTACATACAGCAAACCAACAACAGTAAATATTTCCCTTCTCTTCTCTTTTCATCGCTCTTCTCTTCCTCGTTCTCTTCTCTTCTTCGTCATTCCTTCTTTCTGGTTCGTCGCTCGCTCCAGTGGCGATGTTGCACGGAGACGCTGCCGTCCGCGCGGCAATGCACCATGTGGTGAGGGTCGAAGCGGGTGCCGTCCCCCAGGCTGTGCTCCCCCTTCACAAAGTATCCCAGCTGGTTGCTGCTCACTATGATCCCCTTGTTTGTGCGTTGCGTGCTGCTCCAATGCTGAGAACGCAGAGAGAGAGAGAGAGAGAGAGAGAGAGAGAGAGAAGCGAAGAAGAAGGGATGAGAATCTGAGCAGAGAAGAGGAGAAGAACTAAAAGGTGAAAGAGATAAGTACAGTGTGCCCAAAGAGCCAAGCTTTGATGGGTTCTTGAAGGATGTCCGTCAGGTCGGAGCCGTAGGCAAAGCGTGTGGCTCCGCCGTCGTGATGTGGGTTAGAGATGCCACGCAGCAAGGGAGCATGATGGCTCATCACGATCACCTTCTCTCCCCTGTCTTGAGCTTGCTGCAGCTCTGCTTTCAGCCAGGCGAGCTCCTCCGCGTGCCATGCGCTGATGTCCTCCGTCGTGACCTTGCGTTTCTTGCCTCCTTCCTTCTCGTCTGCCAGCACGATGGCCCTAAAGTCTGTTTGGGATTTGGTGACCACCGCCTTCGCTTCTGGCGGAATGTGAGACCTGTTTGATAACAGAGTAAGCGAGCTTTTTACGAAGAAGAAGAGGAGGAGAAGAAGAACAAGAACAAGGACAAGAAGAAGAAGAAGAAGAAGAAGAAGAAGAAGAAGAAGAACAAGAACAAGAAGAAGAAGAAGAAGAAGAAGAAGAACAAGAAGAAGAACAACAAGAAGAAGAACAAGAAGAACAAGAAGAAGAAGAACAAGAAGAAGAAGAACAAGAAGAAGAACAAGCAAGGGAGAAGAAGAACAAGAAGAGATAGATTTGGAGAGGAGAGAGTGAGAGAGAAGAAAGACAGAAGCACATGAAGACGAAGAAACAGGAAGAAACAAAACCAACCATAGAGTGCAGCCAAGGATGCGATAGCCGCGCCAAAACATGCTGGTCTTGTCCAAGAAATGAAGGTTGGGCGCTCTGCTGCAGATCTCGGCAATGTCTTTCCTCACCTCTTCATAGTGTGTATTTATCCCTGCTCCGCTTTGAGAAACAAAACATCAGCCACTTGTTTTTTCTTCTCGTTTTGTTTTTAGTGAAGAAGTCGAGATGAAGATGTTACGAACGAATAGAACTCGTGGTTGCCAGCAACAACGAATACCTTCTCAAACCGAGCGGCTTGCTGTACCAAAAACTCGGCGTAGCCTTCCTTCCGCGGATAGCCGATGTCGCCCAACAAGGCCAAGGCATGGCCCAACACCGGCAGCTCTGCCTCCGCCACGCCGAAGTGGTCGCGAAGGCATTCGCCGAAGCGAGGGATGGCCAAAGGAAGTTCGAGATGAAGGTCGCTGGCCACTTGGATCTTGAGGTCTTCTCCCTCTTCGCCGGTTGTTGTTTCCATCGTTGTCAACCTTGTCGTTTCTTTATCAACCCTCTTTGGGGCCTATAAAGGTTACCTCTTGTATATAAAGCGTTAAACTGAAAAGAAAAAAATTTAACATAATGAATATCGCTTTTCATTTATTTTATCTTCTTCTTGTGTCTTTCAGAGAAGGGCGTTTCGCTCCGCCATGCTTTTCTTCTCCGTCTTCGTCTGAAGATGATGAGGAAGCAGAGGAAACGGTTTCCTCATCCTCCTCCTCCTCCCTTTCGCTCTCGCTCTCAATGTCGCTCTCGCTCTCGCTCTCGCTGTTTGAGGATGGAGCGACGATGTAACTGCGCACCTCGTTGTTGTTTGCAAACGGTGACTCCGGAACTAACGTTTGTGGCCCTCTTCTTGTTCTTCTGCCTCTCTTTTGCAGTGGCTGTTCGTTTTGCTGTTGCCGTTGTTTCAGCCTCGCTTCCGCCAGAGAAAATCTCTCTCCTGTTCTCTTTCCTGTGGGTTCCATTCCTTCGCTGTTATTCTTGTTGGGTTGCCGTTGGTTTTGTTGAATAAGATGAGAAGATAGCGAGCCATCGGAGGAGAAGAAGATGTTGGAGCTGGCGCTCTTCTGGAGGTATCTCGCGGTGCTCTTACGCAGCGCTCTTCCTTCGTTCATGTTGTGCAACAAATAACGAGACCACTCATTATTGTTATTGCTGTTGTCTGCTGGCCGTTGTTGTTTGTTGATCTTTTGTTTGTTTTCAATGTCGGTAAAACTAACTGCTCTTGCTTGTCTTGATGTTGTTGGTGATGAACCTGATTCGTATTGTTCTTGCTTCGTGGTTTGTTGTTCTTGTTTGGGAGCAGACGACATGGTAGAGGAAGAAGAAGAAGAATGAGAGGAAAGAAGAGCAGCAGAAGACATAGATAAAGAGGGAAGCTTCAAGCGTGACCGTAGCGTGCCAACACGCGAAGAAGACTTTGGCTCTTTCTCTTTCTCTTTCTCTTTTTTTTATCTTTTCCTTATCCTTTCCTGTTTCTTTCTCGTTTTTCTTTAAATTCTCTGCTCCCTCTTTTACTTTTTCTTGTTGTTTCTTCTTCTCCTTCTTTTTGAGATGTCGTCGTTTGATATTGTCGGAAGAGTAGACGTAAAGAGCTTCTAACAGTTGAGCATGGCTTGCCTTCTTCTTTAGGAGGAATCGTTTCAGCTTTTCTTTGTTTGGTTTTTCCTTTTCGCTGGTCTCCGCGTGACGACGAAGGAGGTTTTTCCCTTCTTCATCCTCCACTGAAGAAGATGACCTGGTAAGCACTCGAAAGCGAACTGGTTGTTCAGTTGCTCTACTATCTCTTCGTTTAAGTTCTTCTTCTTTGGAGGTAACGGGCTTCAATCGATGATCGGCTGTAAGTAACTCATTTCTTTGCTTTTTGTCGTTCTCTTTTTGTTGTTGTTTCTTTGCCTTCTTTTTCAGCTTTCTGGTTCTCTTTTTTGTTCTCGGTGTCATATTTGCTTCTTCTGCTTTTTGTTGTTCATCTTCTTCGCTTTCAGAGGACGAAGAGGATGAGGACGAAGAAGAGGAAGAAGATGTATAATCATCCTCCTCAAATAGAAGAGAAGTGTTGGTTTGACGTTGTGTTGGAGATGTTGATGGGGGCGAGTATTGGAAGGTTTCAGTAGTGATGCGACTCGTTTGCATCATCTCTCGAACGAGACAGTAGCGATGTTTTTTGCGGGATTGCTGAATGCGACTCGGTGTAACGCTCTCAAATTCTCTCATCGTCTATTTTGAAGGAGTTACAGTGGTCCAGATCAGAAAGGAGAAGATTAAGACAAAGGAACTTACGGAGAGGAGCAGATTGCAAGAAACAGTGTGGCCTATTTCGAGAGGGTTAACGTCCTCGTCAAGTAACAAATCTTCCTGACCAAGGCTTAAAAGAGCGAGTCCCACTCGAAACAAAACGGGGCTGTCCGCTCCTTCGAAGAAGAACATGCTTATAATGTGCAACACTGCCTCCAGTGGCACATGCCCCACGAACAACGTCAGGAACCTTTTTGTGTTGGTTTTGTTTGAGACGAAGAACAAGATAACTAGAACAGGAAGCGGAAAAGCAAAGAGAGCGCAGTGAAAAAAAATAATATAGCATGAGTACCAAACAGAGACGATGATAGCAAGGGGTTGTCCTCGTCGATACAAGAGGTTGCATGCTTTAGGTGCTAATTCCATGGCCAGCTCCTCAAACACTAGAACATAAAAGCAATTAAGAAATAAAAAATAATGGATTACAAAAGAATACAAACTGACCTCTTTGATCAATAAGCAGGCCCACAAGACCGTTGTTGTAATACTTTGGGAGCAACACTTCGCAGACAGCTGTCAGAGCCCAAAATGCACTCTCTTCGTTCATGAAACATAACAACATCGAAGTGATGATGTTCTTTTAACAAGATTAGATGTGTAGGTCAAATATTAGCGCTTAAAAAAGGAGCAGGAAATAATAAAAGTACAGATAAAGACACGAACCATCGCTTGAGTATAACCAAGTGTAGGGTTACGGAACGAATAAGCTCTCAACACGCGACGTAATCGATTCAGACCTTCTTCTGTTTTAAAGAAGGAATGCTCAGGAAAGCTTCTGTGCAAATCCTATTTTAAAAAAATAAAGGTTTGTAAAAACGAGAGCAAAGATAGACAGAGAGACAGAGAGACAGAGACAAAGACAGAGAGAGAAGTGTACTCGTTCTATTTGTAGAGTGTCGTCTGTTTCTTGCCCATCAAACGTCCGAAGAATGTTGTGATATTCGTCAGGAATTAACTTTGAGAACCACAATGAGCCAGAGAGTGCTTGCCACAGTTCACCTATAATCAGAGGGAGACGGAGGGGGAGAGAGAGAAAAAGAGAGAGAGAGAGAGAGGAGGGGAGGGAGAGGGAGAGGAGGGAGAGGGGGGAGGGAGGGGAGAGGAGAGGGAGGAAGAGGAGAGAGAGGAGAGAGAGAGAGAGAGAGAGAATAAGTTTGAGGGTTATATAAACCAGGAGATAAAGAGAAAGTGTGCGGAGAGAAGAACAGAGAAGAAAAGAAATAAGCTATAAAAAGGAAAAGTTACCTCGAAATTGATCAGCTATGCCACCCCAAAGCAAACCTCGAAGTTGTTCATGACAACGGATCATGTATTGAGCTCTGCCATACGTTTTAAAGTAATTTTGCCATCGTTCGCATTGAGAAACCTGTTTATCGAAGTAATCATAGCTGAACTCTTCGTAATTGGCGTACAGCATGGGGTCCATTCCTGGATAACTTGTTGAAATGGTTAGGTTGCTGCTGCCGTCAGGTGTGCCTTCTTGTTTCTTCTCGTTCTGATTGTTCAACAATTCCCTTTTTGCCAATTGCCTTTTTGGATTTTATGTTTCAAGAATGGAATGAGATTCGAACAAAGAGAGGAAAACGAGCAAAAAACAAAAGAAAAAACAAAAAAAAAAACAATAGTACTCTTGGCTGGAATTGCGTTTGAGTTCGTAGTTTGATCGGAAGACGGTGTTCAACTTTTGCAGGAGAGCATAGATCTGCTCAGCTTGGTTGTTTGGCGATGAGGAATCGGTCATCGATGTGTTTTCTTTAAAACAAAATATGATCTACCAAAATCAAAAAAAAAATGTTAACTTCATAGCAAGCGGACAAAAAAAAAGAGAGAGACAGAAAAAAGAAGCAGAGAGAAGGGTAGAAATGAAAAATGAGCAAGGAAAACAAGAGAAGAGAACATTGAAGAAAGGAAAGAAGGTTACAAGGAGAACATATACGTACCTGGTGATTGCTGGCTGCTTCAGGGGTTAACACGACGGAATGGGTGTATGGACTCGTCAAGCCATCCTGAGAATCCTTGCTGGTAACCTCCTTTTTGTTGACGAACTCAGCCAAAGTCATCCCGTCACATAATCCATCTTGTTGTTTGGAGTGTAGTTTTATGTCTTCAGCTCGAAAGTCGCTTAAATGTAGAATTATCTGTTGGAGAAAACAAGAACATTAAGAAAGGAGGAATCAAGGAGCAAGAAGCAAGAAGAGCGGGGGTAGAACGAAGAAATAAGAACAAAGAAAGAAAGGAAAGTGACAACTTACTGAAATGGTGGGCTGAAGGCTAGGCAACCCATTCTGTTCTGGACTAGAAGGCAACGAATTTCGTCTTTGCTTTTTTTTCTCTGCTGAAGTTAATGATGTAGAAGTAGATGACGAAGAAGACGACTGTTGGCTTTTCGGTTCTCTTTTTGTTTCCATCTCTAAGTCGAAAATAACGCCATCGTCATCGCTCTCAGCAGCGGACAATCGCCGAAACTTAGGGTCAGCTGTATTTACAACTACAGGCAAACGTCGAGCTGTTAACATGGCAGGAAGGGAAATAGCGAGGCGAGGAGAAGAAGGCAACTGCAAAAAGAGCGCTTGGTCTGAGGAAGGTGGTATGTAACGAGCGTTCCAACCGGAGAATGAACGGAAACAAACGTAAGCATCGTCTGTGGAAATGAACAGCCTTCCGTCCACATGGCAGCGAGTAGATTTGATGTACACGGCACAGTCGAAAGTTTTTACTGTTGTCAAAACAAAAAAAAGATAAGTAAAATGAGACAGAGAACGAAGACATTTATAGAGAACGCAAGAAGAAGAGGATAGACGTACACGTTGTCTCTTTAGGACTGTCCATGGGAAGACCAAAGAGAGAATAATAATCCATGACCTGCTTGTGGTGCAACAAGCTCTTTGCCGTCAACGGAAAGGTCATATGTAACGGGCTCGTTTCATAGTACTCTTCCATTGACGAATGAATGTGAGGCTCGTGATCCGTCATCATCTCTTCTCCATCGCCTCTTCTTTTTTCGTCGTTGTTATAATCCACCATAGCTACATCACCTCCTTCTTCTTCATCATCTTCAAGTTGAACTTTGTGGTCTTGTTCTGTCCCATCAAGAGCAGCAAGGGAGAAATGAAGTATCCTATCCAATACGAACTCCCATAACTGCTCCAACACAAAGTAAGCTTCTAATATCGGCGTCAAATGTTTTTCTTGCTGCGCTTCATCCATTCTTCGAAAGAGGTGGTGATGATTATTTCTCTCTTTCTTGTTTTTCGTCCTTCGTTGTTGATGTTCTCGTTGTTGTCGCTGTTGTTGTCTACGAAGTTTTTCGCTATAGCTCAACTCGAAGTCAGCAAAGTAAAACTTTCCTACAGCAGTGCAGAGCTCCAACGTTTCTAAAGATTCCAGAGAAGAAGCCGTTTGCTCAACATCGATGGATACTAGTTCGTGAAGGGGAAGAACGAGTTTGGTGCCACCGATTGATGATGTGAAGTATATGCAATTCGGAGAGATCCACATTGTTCCTTCGCATTTGGTTTCCAACATGATACAGCACCGATAATCTGTTTTGGAAATATCCAGAGGAGAGAGAGAGAGAGAGAGAGAGAGAGAGGAGGAGGAGGAGGAGGGAGGAGGAGGAGGAGGAGGAGGAGGAGGAGGAGGAGGAGGAGGAGCTGGAGCGGCACCTCGTGCCGCTGCTGGAGGAGCTGGAGGACGACCAGCCGGAGCAGCTCTCCTTCGTGGTGCGGAAGATCAGCGGGCTGCTCGTCACCGAGAGGGAGCAACAACAACAAAGAGAGAGAGAGGAAAGAGAGAGGGAAGGAGAAGCAGGCAAGCCCGAAAATAGCAATAATGAAAGTGAGGACGACGAAGAAAATGAAGAACCGATGAAAAAGAAGGAAAAAGCCGAAGGAGAAGAAAGAGTGATGAAAGCAAAAGGAGAAGAGAAAGAGAGGGGTAACAGCATGACGACGACCACGAAGACGATACCAACAACAACAACTACTACGATGCTGTTGGATCTCCTGCTCCCCCTCCGCCACGGCCAGCAGGGCGGTGGCCTCCTCCTCCGCCCTCCTCCTCCGCATGAGGATGCGAAAGCGGGCCGTCCGCTGGAGCTGCAGCAGCAGGTCGGTGTCATAGTGTGATTTTTTGTCGACACCAGCCAACGAAGCAGAGGACGTCGAGATGTGCCTGCAGGCGAGCTCAAAGTAGCAGTTGCTGGTGAGGAGGGTCCAACCGGAGGAGGAGAGGAGGGGGAGGGTTTCGTTGATGCAAGAAGAAGAAGAAGAGGAGGAGGACGAAGAAGAAGGAGAAGAGGAATGCCATCGTACGACCGGTTCCACCCACATGCCCACCCCAAACTTTCTTCTTCTTCTGCTGCTGCTGCTGTATAGGAATATTTTCGGTGCAGTTTTTTTCCTTTTTTTTTTGGGCTATTTTCGTTAATTATCTTCCCCAATTTTCCACCTCATAGGTTCGACATTTAGGGATGAAAATTTCCAATCTCATACGATGCTACTTTCGGGTTACCTAGTATGCAAGCGAATCCTTTTTTTTTTTTTTATAAAAACAACTATATAGTTGTTTTTCTTTTTCTTGGCAACCAAGGTGTTGAAAAAAAATACCCTGAGGAACGTAAGTTTTTTGGAGGGAATCACTTTCCAACTGCATGCCAACCCCAAAAAAGAGGTTGGACCGCGACGGTTCCATTTTTATTTCGATAGTGAGAATTATTGTCATTATGGCTGTTGTTGGTGGTTGTGATTGGACTCCGTGGAGGAATCATCACCATCGCTGTCCGTTGTTGTTGTTGGCAACACTCCAACCGCCACAGAAGCAGAAGAGGATGGAGGCGATAAGATGGGGAAAGCAAAAGGCGGGGCCACCGGAGATAATGATGAGGATGATGGAGTGGATAAGGGCAAAGTAAAAGAAGAGGAAGGTGTTGGTAAAGAGGAAGCAGAAGAAGGGGATGAGAAAGAAAACGGAGCAGAAGAAAGGGACGAGGATGAAGAAGGAGCGAAAAAAGAGAACGGCTGGTTGGTTGGCTGTTGTGGAGTAATGCTTGCAGTTGTACCACTGAAGAAAGGTGACGTGCTTGCAAAAGGCCGAGCGGTGTTTCCAGCAGGAGGAATAGGAGGTGATGCGATACTACTGGGAAGCGTGCCGCTGGTAAAGGGTGAAGCA
>JAVKOQ010000423.1:0-40077 GCA_031835245.1 Balamuthia mandrillaris | reverse complement strand
ATAATGTATAAAAAAAAAACTGAATTGCCGCATGGATACGTCTTTGACGAGAACCTCATATACCTATAAGAACAAACATAGGTATTAGAATACTTTCAAAACAAACATAAAACAAAAATAAATCAAGAGAACTAAACAAACCTACTAAAAAAAAATCAATTAATAATAAAACGAAAACAAATGCCTTGAAATGCTACTTAATGCTCGAAAAACTAGATAAAAAACATAACATTAGTAAAAAATTGGTTAATAAAATAAAAAATGAAGAAACCGCATCGACACCAAAACTCATACGAAGCCCGTCGCCCGCGGAGATGTCAAACCACAATAAATTGAAAAAACCATACGTCGTATTAGAACCTAAAAGATGAATGCTATATAAAAAAGCAATACCAGAAACAATAAGACCAAAATGACGTAATAAAATAATATCTTCTTGAGGAATAACAAGACATAAGATCATACACAAAAGTAAAAAAACCAATAAATTAGACAAAAACATTACCAAATTCGCAATTAACTCTTATTAATCTGACAATTAAAAAACTATTTGAAAAATAATTTTTGCAAATTTTTTAGACGAATCCCTAAAAAATTAATAACAAAGAAACGTAACAATACATAAATGTTTTGCGAAAATAAAAAAGCTTATTAGTAAGAAACAAACCATTTAAAAATCCAGGCAACCAAAAATTCAAAACCAAATCATACAATAAAAAAAACGAAATAAACAATAAGGTATATTGATACGAGTATATTAAGAAATCCAATTGTGGCATTTACCAAAAAATAACCTAACCTAAGCTGCTGGTAAAAATTGTCCAACCGAGTTACCCCAGCAATAAACAAAAAAGAATAGAAAAATCCAAACAATGTCAACAAAATGCCAATATCAGATAGCAGCTTCAAAACCAAAATGACGATTTGCGGAAAAATGTCCGGCCAGTAACCTATAAAAACAAACACATAATCAAATAGTTCCCACTATAACATGAAATCCATGAAAACCCGTAGTCATATAAAAAACTGATCCGTAAATACCATCATTCATATGAAACTGTGCCGTGCGATATTCAATAAATTGCCAAAAAGAAAAAGAAAAGCTAATAACACAGTAACGAACAGAGCAAATAAAGACTCCTCTATACGATTTTGACGAATAAATGCATGACTCAAAGTAACCGTAAAACCGGAAACGACTAAAATTATTGTATTTGCTAATGGAACACCTAGCGGATTAATCGATGGAATTCCTACAGGCGGTCACTGACCACCAGCTCAAATACTCGGCGATAAACTCGACGAGAAAAATGCTCAAAAAAACGCAAAGAAAAACATAACTTCCGAAGCAATAAATAATAGCATGCCATAACGGAAGCCTTGTTGTACTTTATTTGAATGTACACGAAAAATGACTGCTTCACGAACAATGTCACGGCACCATAATACGAAAACCGCAACAAGAAACACAAAACCAAAAAAAAAAAAATAAAAAAACCAAAAACATGTGATTGCAGGTACATAACAAACCCACAGACAGTTGTAAAAGCAGAAATACCTATCATGGCAGGCCAAACGCTAAACGGCATAAGATAAAAATTGTGTCGCTGTTGGTTTTAAAAAAATTGGTGACGGATCGCCAATAGTTTTTTAATAACAACAGGATCATAATCCTTATTCTTCCGGGCAAGCTGGAACCTAGACAAAAGACTCTTTAAATTCATTAAAATTAGTTTTAAAAAACAAGCATAATAAAAAATAAATATCCCCATCAACGAACGAATTCTTTTTGAGAACACTTCGTTTAACAGACCCTAAAAGCTGCTACATTTGTAACGAAGAACCACACATTAAAAAAACTAACCCAAGGAAGCGCCACAACAGCTCTTTCCTCTGTCCAGGAACGGGATCGAACCGCTGACACATGGTTTTTCAGACCATTGCTCTACCACTGAGCTACCTGAACATAGCGGGTATTCTCACCTACAACAACCTAGGAGGGAAGGGGCCCCCCTTATATACAGACTATTTCATTATTAAAAAAAGAAATTATATAAAACAAACAACAATTAGCTTACAACCCGATTATTGTTACACTAACATGGAAGTTTTTACCTAGTTTATATCCGTGTAACCAAGAAAGTTAATTTGGAGAGTATGTCATCTTATGGCGTTGCTCGTAACCATATCAATGTCGAATCTTCCGGGACTTATTAAATAATAAAAACGTGATGTTACACCCACTAGGGAGGAAAAAAAGAAAAGTTAAAGAAGTACTGATAGAGTTAAAAAATTAATGGCAAACAAACACCCCACAAAAGGGGAGTCTGATATTATAAATATTTTTTTATAAGGGGAGGGAATATTCCCTCCCCTTGTATATAAAAAAACCTAAAAATAAATAAACGCTATAGACGCTTTAAACGTCTTTGGCGTAAAGGGAAACCATGTACACGTGTAGGCGCAAAAATAATACGATCCGGATACAGTTTGTTACAATACGTTTTCCACGCTAACATCTTATTATATGAAGATTTGTAAGACCTAATATAAAACATCACACGCGATGCCAAACGATTTTTTTTAACAAACCGTAAACAAATATCAAGCAATTTTGCAAATGTACCATAATAATGACGTTCTCATCTCTTGCGGATACCCAAAGAGCCGGCACTGCGTGATATGAAAACATTACCACGCATGGCCTACACCAAAATCAAATTGAATGGAAACAGATTTATAGTAGGTGTAAACTGTTGGAAAGCAGTCACCTTCTGAACTATGGTGAGGTGTTGTTGCACAATAGTTGTCAGCAGGCCTTCACCAATGACTGCACTTGCTGTATGCATGTTTGTGCACACCTGTTTTTGGAGGCTGAAGAAGAAGGGCAACCAAGGCAAGTGGTGAGGAGGGATTGGGATGAGGAACACAAAGTTTGGTGGGAGTTATTGTGCTGCAGCCAGCATTTTCCACCGGCCCCTTGCTGCATTGCAGGTGCTATTGTGATGGAGGCAAACTCCTCTGCCACTGCCCTGCTGCTAAGGGTTGTGAAAAGGCTTTACTTCGTGGGACGAGGTCCTTAGTGTTTTGTTATTATGAACTATGTTCTTCCTCCTCCTTCTCCAACTCGGCCTTTATCTCGCCAAGGTGATGATTTGGACAGAGAATGGCTCGGCCTACTATGTTTCCGCCTCTCAACTCTTCCAATGCTGTCGTCGCGGAGGAAAGACCTTCGTACTTGCGCGTGATGAGAGGCCGAAACGAGTGCTGATGCCTGCTGAGAAGAGCCACCAACTCCACCAATTCCTCATAACTTCCTGTATGAACACCTTTTTGAAGAATAAATGGTGACAACAAAGAAAAGAAAAGATAAGAGATAAGAAGAGAAGAGAAGAGAACGATGAAGAGAACGATGAAGAGAAGAGAAGAGAAGAGAAGAGAAGAGAACGATGAAGAGAAGAGAAGAGAACGATGAAGAGAAGAGAAGAGAAGAGAAGAGAAGAGAAGAGAAGAGAAGAGAAGAGAAGAGAACGATGAAGAGAAGAGAAGAGAACGATGAAGAGAAGAGAACGATGAAGAGAAGAGAAGAGAAGAGAAGAGAACGATGAAGAGAACGATGAAGAGAAGAGAAGAGAACGATGAAGAGAACGATGAAGAGAACGATGAAGAGAACGATGAAGAGAACGATGAAGAGAACGATGAAGAGAACGATGAAGAGAACGACGAAGAGAAGAGTAGAGAAGAGAAAAAAGGATTGCGAAAAAGAAGATAAAAGTGAGACCTTGAATGGTCAAGGCGCGAAGAGGAACAAACGGAATGGGGATTTGGGCTTCTCCTCCCAACAAGCCTACCACCAAAAGCTTTCCGTTCTTTCGCAACACAGAGACGGCAAGATCGATGGTTGAAGGAGTGCCAACGAAATCTTTGTGTTCAAAGAGAGTTGAGAATGAGAGTCCGCGAAGAGAAGTGAGAGGCAACAAGTGTTCAAGAAGCACATGCAACGAAGAAACATAATAACAGAACGAAAAAAAAACATTATAGAGAAACTAACCAATGATGCATTCTGGTCCTTTTCCATCGTTACATAAGCTTCGAATGTCTTTCTCAAGTTCTGTATTTGTCTGTAGTTTAAAAGTACAGGCTTGAGAATCAAAGCGAACGACGTTCCAGCAAAATGACAAGAAAGAAGCAATGAGGGAAAGATGACCTTTGAATTGAAAACAAAGGTTGCACCAGCCTCTTTAGCAGCTTCAAGCTTCTTATCATCTATATCAACGCAAATGATTGGAGAGTGAAGCAATAACTTTGCCAACTTGAGAGCCATCATTCCTACTCCACCCATGCCTTAACTCCCAAGACAGAAACAAAAAAAGATTGAGAACGAACGTGGGAAAAGATCATGGTAAACAAGAAAAACAAGGAAACAAGAGAGAATGAGAGAATGAGAGAGAGAGAGAGAGAGAGAGAGAGAGAACAAAGCAAATTAGAGAAGCGGACGAACCAATAAAAAGAATAAAATCTTTGGCGCTGACATTTGTGCGCTTCAAGGCAGAGAACGCGGTCAGTCCCGAACAGGGCAACAAACAGGAGCTCTCAAGAGGCATGCCCTCCGGTAGCTTCACGACGTATCGCTCATGCGGCACCCACACTTGCTGTGCGTAGCCACCTCTGTTGCTAAAACCAATCTCTCGTGTGTGTCCTTTTAATAACAGTTAGGATGAAAGAAGAAGGAAGCAACGAAGCAAATAAGAAACCTGAAGCAAGGAGAGGAGAGGAGAAAGCAGAAATAACGAAAGAAAGAAAACAAAAAAAAATCAAAAGCGTACTACTGAACCATCACATATGTTATCATGGCCCTGTCTACAACGAGAGCAACTGCCACACCCGATCCACGGATAGACAACAACCTTATCGCCTGGCTGTACGGTGGTGACTTTTTCGCCCACCCGTTCGATTACTCCTGTTTCGTTGACAATAACAGACGAGTTACTCCACAGCCTTTTCTGAATGGTGAGCTTAGTGGCTGAGAAAGAAAGAATGCCACTCACCGGAGATCTCATGTCCTGTGATAATATCGTTTGTTTATTTCTAACTTTTAGTTTGTTTTTATGAAAGAGAATAATGATGAAGAAAGGAAGGAAGGAGGAAAGAAAGGAGGATGGAAGAAGAAGAAGCAAGAAGCAAGAAAGAAGCAAGAAGCAAGAAGCAAGAAGCAAGAAGCAAGAAGCAAGAAGCAAGAAGCAAGAAGCAAGAAGCAAGAAGCAAGAAGCAAGAAGCAAGAAGCAAGAAGCAAGAAGCAAGAAGCAAGAAGCAAGAAGCAAGAAGCAAGAAGAAGAACAAGAAGAACAAGAAGAAGCATAAACAAGGACAAGGGAGGAGTACCAGGAGTGAGAGGATAGTGTAACCCACGGCTGCTAAACTTCCACAAGCCCCTTCTTTCACCAAGCGAGTATCCGTCCTCCCAGACATGAACATCTAACATTCGATTCCAGAAATAGCAAAACTTTGAGAAGAGCGGTCATCCAATCAGAAAGAGAAACTCCTCTCCAGCGGGTGAACAATACTCCACCTGTGTGACAAACACCAACAGCGGACACCGACACGACCACTTGGTGCTTGGCCACCGTTGGGGCAGGCACCTCTCTGACCTCCAGCGGCTCCCCCGGCAGCACCACCTCCGCTACCTCGTTCATCTTTTGAGTATTTTTTCTTCATCAAACTCTTTCACGTGACGACATGGTACGTTTGCTAGGACTTCATGTCGTCACAAGAATGAAAATCATGTCACGACGACGTGAAAAATGATACCATACTGCCGGACAGTGTGGAACCAGGCGGATACGGCCATACTGCGGAGAAAGCACCGCTTCCCGTCCGATCAGCGAAGTTAAGCTCCGCCAGGCGATGTCAGTACTGGGGTGGGTGACCACCCGGGAATCCATCGTGCTGTATCCTCCTCCCTTTTTTGTTGTTTTCTATAGACAACAAGTAGTTTTAGCTTTTCGTTGGCTGTTCTTATTTATTTTTTTTTGTTTCACTCCTTTCCTCCTTTTCTCTCTTTTGCAGAACTCGCCTGGAGAAATGAGAGCGTCTTCAACATGCAACTCCGCCAAATGATGCTCTTTTTGTTCGGTGTTTGTTGGATGAAGGCTCGACTATATCATACAGTCAGTCATGGAAGGGGCTCTTCAACAAGGCCTAGATCCCTGTTTAGAAGAGAACTTGTTGGCTCCATGTCTCTTCTCTCCTCCTGTTCTTGTTCTGTTGTTCCTGTTCAAGCCTTTGAGAGAGAGAGAGAGAGAGATAAGAGAAAGAGAGAGAACAATAAATTAAAAAAAATTATACAATGTCGCTGCTGGTGGCAGGAACAGCGGTGGAGGTTGAGAGAGAGGAGGTTGTTGACGAGGAGAATGAGAACGGAGGAGGAGAAGGAGGAGGTTGGTCGATGCAACGTTTACAAAATGGACACGACTTGTTGGTGGCCAGCCACCGATCCACGCAGGCGGCGTGAAAGTGGTGCCGACAAGGAAGGAAACGAACGTTCTCTCCCGTTTCGTAGTCGGAAAGACATATCGCACAACTATATATAGGTTGCATTAAAAGCATGAGGAGAACAACGGATTCAAGAAAGGAATTGAGGTGAAGAAACGAGGAAGAAAGAGAAAGATTTCAAAATGAGAAAGAAAGATAGAGATAAAGGAGATAGAGGAGAAGAAAAGGAGATTAAACGAAAAGAACGAACCTGCGATGCTCCTCATCCAAACCCAAGCTCTCAGAAAACGGTTCAGAGCGAAGGCTCTGTATCATCGACTCGTCAGCCCCGCTGGGAGCTGGCGGCTGCATGTTGAGAATGGCAGCTCCAAACACGAACCGCAGAAAGGAGAGACATCCTACGGCGCAGCTTATCATCATCATCAGAGTGAAGAGGATGACTTGCATTACGCTCACTGCAAAACATGTCTTGAGCAGATGTGGAATAGTATCTTCCTGTAATAAGGAGTTTGGCGAGGTGTTAAAGGAGAGAAGACAGAGAGAAAAAAAAAGTTGGAAGAAGAGAGAAAGAGCGAAGGCGCTAAGGAGTGAGGCAACACAAAATAGAGCAGGCAAGAAGAACGAGAGAAGGAACAAGGCGCGTACACATTCATCCAGAGCAGAGAAGGTCCAAACCATGCCCGCGATGAACCATCCCGACCACAAGGAGTGGACCAGTCTGGCCAAGGACTTGACCCGCCATAGCCGTTTGAACCTGTTGCAAAGCATGACATAAAGAGTACAGGAGGAGCGAGAGGAATGAGCTAAAGAAGCAAGAACGAGAAGAGAGGAGCAGGGCATTCATACGCTGTCCCGGCAGCAGGTCCAGACGTCGCGGAAGGAAACAAGAGCAGGACCAACACGTCCCCCAGCAACACAAGAGCCTGTATAACGATCTGCACTATAGCCCATTGATGGAGCGGCTGCTCGCAGCGGCCATGCCAATCCACCGCCAACGTGGAGATCAACGCAACGGTCACTGGCACTGAATAGACTATCATCGCCCACGCTGACTTTCTTGAGGAGAGAAGAGAGAGTAAGAGAACAGAGAGGAGAGAAAGGAGAGAAGGAGGGGTGAAGGAAAGAGTGCTGAGAGAGCAGAGAAGCAACAGAGGAGAGAGCAAAAGAGCGAGTGCTGCGTACTTCCAGTAACCAAGAATGGCAGCTTGCCGAATGGCAGGGTCCGAGTAGTCATACGGATACGGTTGGGCTGCTGCTGCTGCTGCTGCTGCTTGACCTCCTGCCGCTGCTCCTGCTGCCTGAAAGTTATGTCCATCGTTTGTTCCCAACAGGTTTCTTCTTTCCTCCTCTTCTCCTTCTCCTTCTTCTTCCTCCTCCGAGTGGAGGTCGAGGCGCTGGTGAACTGCTCCTCCCTCGTTCCCTGGGCCCACCACTGAAGAAGAAAATGAAGGTTGCAGGCCTTGCTCCAAGTCTGTGGCATGCAACCGATCCAACAAAGAACTCAACAAAGCTTGGCGCTGAACCTCTTCGTTCTCTTCTTCTTCTCCTCCTCCTGCTGTTTCGTGGTTGCTGGTTGCTCTCCCTTCTTCTTCTTCCATCTCTCTTCTCTCTTCTATCTTCCTTCTCTTTCAAATGCGTCGACATATTTTTGTAGACACATTGTTGATCTATGAAAAATTTTCAAACCACCAACCAAAAATCAAAATAAATCAAAACAACTTTACCATAAAAAGAAAACGATCTACAAATTAACCTATAAAAAGTAAAAATCTTGGTCTCAGCACAGATGATATTCATGGAAGGCGAGTGCCATACCATACTGACGACGACGTGATAAATGATACCATACTGCCGGAAAGCGTGGAAATCGGCGGATACGGCCATACTGCGGAGAAAGCACCGCTTCCCGTCCGATCAGCGAAGTTAAGCTCCGCCAGGCGATGTCAGTACTGGGGTGGGTGACCACCCGGGAATCCATCGTGCTGTATCCTCCTCCCTTTTTTGTTGTTTTATATAAAATAGCTTTTTATTTATTAATAAAACAACAAGCTATTTTAATAAAAAACAAAAAAATTGTATGCGTCGTTTTTTTATCTGTCTGTAAACCTTGGTTTCTTCCTTCCGCTTTGCAACAGGAGCAACTCTTTTTTTTTTTGTGTTCCTTGTGTTACTTATTCATCACCAACGTTTAAGCCTCTTTGTCCCCCTTCCATGTTGCCTCTCTCCTCTTTCCCTTCCGTTCTTGCCTCTTACTTGGATCATAAATCTTTGGGCTTACTTGAATGTACATCACTTGAAAGAGAGAGAGAGAGAGAGAGAGAGAGAGAGAGAGAGAGAGAGAGAGAGAGAGAGAGAGAGAGAGAGAGAGAGAGAGAGAGAGAGAGAGCGCGTTGCTGCAGCTCCAAACCTATGTAGGATTGAGAGCAGAAGGAGCCTGGCTGAGCAACCGGTCCACTATGGCGGGCAGGACCACGCTCGGATCAAGGAAAGGCGGTCTCGGATGACCCATTCCTTGTAACCAGTCGCAATCCTCGGCGCCCTGCCTCAAAAGGGCGTTACGCCAAACAGGCGGTATTCCCTTGGCGGCCCCTTGTAACGCTCCTATCATGCCTCCCACGATGCACGCTGTGGTGTCGGTGTCCCCGCCACATGAAATGGTCTTGTGTGAAAGTGAACACTTAGCGCTGGAAATAGAAGCGAAAGCAAAAACGCTTGAGTTCGAAGTTACGGACCTCTTTGATAGCGTCGTAGTAGCTTGAGCCCCGCCACAAATGGCAAAACGCATGAATAAAGGCAACTCCAACAGCACCGGCTGGCATCCCAAAGTATGTCTTTTGCTCTTCCTCTTTCCCTTCTTCATCTATTCCTTCTTCGTTGTGGGCACCTTGCAGCTCTTTCGCTCGTTTCAACCACTCTCTTACGTTCTCACTTGCGTTTTCCAGTGCCCACTTCTCAGCTTTCAGGAAGGCTGCTTTGTGTCTTTCTTCTTGTTGTTGTTCGTTGTTTTCGTTGGCAGTGGATATCAAATAAGCAATGGCGATAACGTAAGCAGCGGCAGCATCTATACAGTCGCGATGTCGATGCGAGAGCTCGTGGTCAAGTTTGCACAAGGAGTGGAGTTCTTGCTCAGTGAGGCGATGTCCCCAAATACCCACTGGACTTATCCGCATGAGCCCTGTTGGAAACAATAAAAACAAGAGGTAATGACGAAGAAAAACAAGGGTCAATCCATGCAAACAGTAGAAAAGAAGGAACGTAACGAATGAAAGAAGGCTAAGAGTTCGAATATTACCTCCATTTGATGTAACAGGAACATTGGAAAACGTCGCTTTTCGCATGGCAGCAGCGAAGCCTTCTTTCTCCGCAACTTTCTTTCCTTCTCTCATCTATAGGAGTTTGTTTAATACCGCTGGTTTTTACAAAATAACGGGGAGGGAAATAAAAAGTAATACAAACCTTGATACAACCAATGGTCTTTCTGGTTATATTGCCAACATCGAACGGCTTCGATTGTATCCAATCCGCATACCGCGTTGCTATCTTCTCTGCAGCTAGTTTACACTCTGTAACGTCTTCATTCTCGTGGCTCTTCTTCATGTCCACTAATCCTTGTGCTAAACAGAGGGTCAACTCCCCATCGTCAGTGATTTGAGCAGGGGCCACATGATGAATGCCACCACCAGGCAACAACAAAGCTCTTTCCACGTCTTCTTGTGCGATCTTTCTTCCCTCGTATGCGTTGAAGCCTTCCAAAACAGCTCCGATGGCATCCCCGCACAAAGCGCCCAAGATACAGCCACGTGAGGCATCATGAATGCTGTCTGGAAAGCTTTGTTGGCGTTGCTGGTTGTGTTGGAGCCAGTTGGTGAGTTCTTGAGAGATTCGCTGTTGTCGTCTTTCCAAGTGTACTTTGTATTTGATCATCTATTTGTATAAAGAAGTGACTGAGATGACTAAGACAAGGAGGAAGAAGAAGAGGAGGGAAGCAGGTGGAGGAGAAACAAGGAAAAGAAGAAGAGGAACAGAACAAGAACAAGAAGATGATGATGAAGACAGAACAGGAAGAAGAGTAATGAGAATAGGTTTACGAGAACGTGAAGACATGCAGCAAAAGAAGAACAATCAAGAGGAAGAACTACGAGTAGTAGAAGAAAGAGAACAAGCAACGTACCTCAACATAAAGGGTGGCAGTGGTGTCAAGTATTTCACGAACCTCCACTTTGCCTCCTCTTCCACAAAAGTTATTCATTCTTTTCATCAATGGTTCCAAGTCATCATCATCGCTACTAAACGTCTGTTGAGAAAAACAAAGGATGTTGTTAGATAAAAAAAGATACGCAAAGGCTACAGACAAGAGAAGACAAAGCAAACTAAGTACATAAGGCTCTTTGGCATATTCCACAGAAAAAGACTTGCCGTTCTCAAATGCAAACCAAACGGTTCTAGTTTGTGAGTTGATATCTTTAACAACCAA
Organism: Balamuthia mandrillaris; assembly: GCA_031835245.1. Taxonomy (NCBI): domain Eukaryota; phylum Discosea; order Longamoebia; family Balamuthiidae; genus Balamuthia; species Balamuthia mandrillaris. The sequence continues at coordinate 29,111 of JAVKOQ010000423.1, read as the reverse complement.
TCCAGCTCTCTCATTTTCACGAGAAGAACAATACTCGTGCGCCTCTTCTTTAAAACGTCCATCAATGTTCCTGTATCTCAAAGCTAGCATCAATGAGGATCTTCCTTCTGCTTCTCCTTCCTTTTCTTTTTGTTTGACGGTAGAAGGAGGAGGAAGAGTTGGAGGAGGTGGAGGTTCCACAGAAGAAGAAGGAGCATGGTCTTCTTCCTGGTTTTCTCCTTCTTCTTCTTCCTCTCGTTTGAGAGTTTGTTCTGGGAGTAGGCCAAAAACAAGACTGGTGATGCGTCTCACTTGCTCGAACTGGACAGGAGTTTGCGGGGAGAGGCCGCTTCGGTTCGTTATGAGCCTTGAGTTGTGATACTTGCCTGTCCGACTCAACGCCTCCTCGCTTCCGACCTGATATAGGTTTGCTGGAACAAAGAGAAGATAGAAGAGTGTGTTGGCTTTTGCGGAACAAACAGAGAGAGAGAAGCACAGAAGATACCTATGAGCAATGCGATGATTGTCCCTGTTCGACCATGTCCTCCTTTTTGTTTTTTATATAAAGTTAAAAAGACATGGTGAGAAACTAAAACCCAACGAGTAGGAAGGAAACAACAAGAACAGACAGGAAAGAAAGAACGAACGAAACCACAAGAAAGGAAAGAACAAACAACACAAAAACAAAACAAAACAAAAAAACTCACCCCAACAATGAACATAAACCGGGACGTTACGTTCCTCCTTTATCAACCGGCTGAGCCTCTCCACCAACTGGACCACCTCCTCGTCCTCCCCCACAGCGCCGTCCTGGATGGGAAAGTGGAGGAAGGAGACGGAGGGGTTGGCCGCTTTGGCGATTGGCTTGTAGTCACGAAAGGAACCAAGCTCTTTGGCCGTCTGCAGGCAGACAAACGTTTGTACTCCTGCTGTTGTTTTTTTTTTGTTTTTTTTTAATGAGGCTTAAAGAAACAAAGAGAAAGAAAAGAGTAAAAGAAATAAAGAGGCTAGCAAGAGACAAAGCAAATAATAATAGTAATGGACGTACCATTGTTAACGAGGGTATGGACCACCTCGGTGTGCTGCGGCTCTTTGCGGTCGCCAGGGTAAGCGCCGGCCAGCAGTCGGCCGGGAATAACCCAATTGGAGCGAGGGGTAGGTCCTCGCAGATGTGGTCCTACCGAAGGCAACCGTGGAAGAAGGCTCATTTGTCTTCTTCTTCTTCTCCTGGTGAAACAGGGTTGCTGGGCATTCTTTGTTTGTCCTCCATCGAAGCACAACTTTTTCACATATTGGCGTCTTTTCACCCAAAAGAACATTTATGTCGACATCGAAGCTGATTGGTGCTTTGAAAAACGAGCGCGATCACCTCATGGATCACTTAAGACGAAAAATTTTCCATACAAAGTTAAAGCTGACGTAATATTCAAAAAGCAAGGACGTGAATATATTTTCGTGTCGACCTGGGAAAATCCTTTTTTTTTTTCCCTCACCTAATCTCCGCAAGCGAGAACAAGCGCCAAATGGAGAGAAAGATGGAGACAACGAACCGAAGAGAGAGCCACAGGGCCATGAACAGACCGTACTGAAAGGCCGCCCGGTAACAGAACACCATCCAACCAATGAGTATCACAGGAAAGGAGATCGTGATGCCGACTGTGCCAATGATAACCATTAGCAAGTGAAGGAAGAACAGGCCGATAATGATTGGTATTTTGTCCTTTAAGTACGGCAGAAAGAAGAACCAAGAGTGAGAAAGAGGAGACACATCCAAAAAAAAAAGTGGAAGAAAGAAGGAAAGCAGCAGAGGAAAAGGAAAGATGAAATGTAAAAAGGAAGAAAGATGGAACGACGGGAAATATGGAAGAGATTAATTAAAAAAAAACGTACGAGGCCCAAGTATTTAGACTTGCGGAGCTCTAGAACGACGCAAGAAGGCACGCCAGTCAAAACGCCCAACACAGCAGCCAGCAAGATCATTACAAACACGAAGGGAGCAACCGCCATGGCAGCCGCTCCTTGCATGCTGTGCAGGAAAGCCACCCACCATCCCCCTTGTTGTCTTTCTCTGCATCTCCGTTCCGCCACTCGATTGTCCAATGTCTCCATCTCAGCTTTTTGCAAAGGGTCATTGGAAGGGAAGAGAGAGAATCTATCTTCTGCGTCCTCCTCTTCTTGCTGTTCAAGCTGTGGTGGAATGTCGATCGCGATATCTTTGGCCAATTGTTCGGCCTGGAAAGAGCCATTGTTTCTTGCTTTGGCAGACTCTATGATCAAGGCCAATAGTTGGGCTGGCTGAGCGATCCGCTTCTTGTTGTTACTATGTTCTTCCATCACTTCACTCAGCAAACTGTCATCTTCCATTTGGTTTTCCTCCCCTTCTTGGCTTTCTTCGTTGCTGTCATCGTAGCAAGCGACTTCAAGGCAACCTTCGCACCAAGGAATAGAGGCCATAACTTCTTCAATCTCCTGCTTCAAATCATCGTGTTCGTCCTTTGATGATACCTCGTCTGTATTGTTTTGATGGTTCTTTGAGCCTTGGTACCCTGCTACCGTTTCCCTTGTTTGTCTTTCTTTCGACTGTAATAAAGGTGTGGAATCTTCATCCTCTTCTTCCACTTCCTCCTCCTCTTCTTCTTCGTCTTGACTTGGGTTTAACCCATTGCTTTCGACTTGCTTCTGCTCTTTGTCTCGGTTCCGCAGCAAGTGAGCTTTTCTAAAGAGCAGGAGAGAACGGCTCTCACTTTCGAGTTCGGGTTTATCCTCCTTCAACCTGACTAAGAAGCAGCCAGAACGATGCAACAGGACGCGCTGTCAAGAAGAGCGAAGAAGGCAGTATTGCATGAAGAATGAAGTCCAAAGTGAGAAGAGAGAATGAAGAAAGAGTAAAGAAAAGCACAGAGTTACCATAGAAGAACTGTCGGCTGAGTGTCGCTTCACCCATTGTAACTCTTCACGTGGGCCTATTGTCTTTATTGCACTAGTTGTGGCTGGAGCATTCGTTGCAGTTGCTGACGATGCGATGGTCCAATTACTATTTGCAGAAGTAGTAGGAGTAGAAGAAGAAGAAGAACAAGGAGAGGACGAAGAATGAAAGAGAAATAGACAACTACAAAGTTGTTGGCTGGTGATAGAGTAGGATGGTCGAATGGCGGTGAAGTTGACTCTGTAGATGAGGTCCTTGTAGGCGACGTACCGCCATATCGCAACTTCTTGGATGCGAAGACCATCTGTTTTGCTTCTGGCAAACACATAACTCATCGAAGAAAAAGCAGAAGAAGAGGATGAAAATATTGCGCTTCCTTTAGATACGGTACACAGTTAGCATGAACGAACAAGAAGAAGGGGCAGAAGGAACAAACAAAAAAGAACAAGAACAAAAAGAGGAAAGGTGTATAACGGCAACACATACGAGGAAGATCCAACAACGAGCGAGCGAGAATTATTCTGTAGCGCTCTGCTGCTTTGGCAAATATCGCCACCTTTACGGAATCGTGTCAAACCAAAGCAGAAGAGAAAAGAAGAAGAAGAAGAAGAAGAAGAAGAAGAAGAAGAAGAAGAAGAAGAAGAAGAACAAGAAAAGAACAAGAAAGAAGAAGAAGAAGAAGAACAAGAAGAAGAAGAAGAAGAAGAAAGAAGAAGAAGAAGAAGAAGAACAAGAAGAAGAACAAGAAGAACAAGAAGAAGAACGAAGAAGAAGAAGAACAAGAAGAACGAAAAGAACAAGAACAAGAAGAAGAACAAAAGAAGAAGAAGAAGAAGAACAGAAAACAACAACAACAACAACAACAACAACAACAACAACAACAACAACAACAACAACAACAACAACAACAACAACAACAACAACAACAACAACAACAACAACAACAACAACAACAACAACAACAACAACAACAACAACAACAACAACAACAGGAGAAGAAGAAGAAGAAGAAGAACAACAACAAGCAAGTATACCTCCAAGTTGCGTCCAAACCGCGGGCGCGAAGTGACCAACGTGCGCAGCGACTGTCTCACAAACCGGACTTCCTTGTGCCGCCTCCTCTCCGTCATCATCCGCCCTCCTCCACCTCCTCCCTTTCGCTCCCCATCGCCCCTGCTTTGTCGCTCCCTCTTCCTCCTCTTCTCGCGATAGAGCCGCAAGTCCAACGAGAGCACGTCCCTTTGGCGCTCCACCGCCGCCACCACGGACCACCAGAGCTCAGGGGAGGTATCGATGAGGCCGTGCCAGCGGGAGCACACCAGGCTGCACCGGGCGAGCGTGGAGATGGAGCCGGCCAGCCAGCAAAAGAAGTGCTCCAACAGCTCGTTGGGCAGCACCTCCATCCAAGAAAAAGAGGAGGGCTGAGCTTCCTCCGCCGCGCCAACAACGGGGAAATAACGTTTCAGTGGCGGTGGTAGTGGTGGTCGCTGCTGCATTTTATTTTTTGTTTTTTTCACACCCCTCCTCCTCCCCCCTTTTGTTGTTGTTGCTCTTGTTCAGATGGAGAGGAAGAGGTGAAGAGTGAGGACAGAGGTTGAGAGAGAGAGAGAGAGAGAGAGAGAGAGAGAAGGAGAGAAAAGGAGAAGCACCTACGGTGCACCAAGACAGCAGAGGAGGAGACAGAGCGAAAGGCCATCCAATTAATTAGAGACAACCTGGAGGGGATCGGGGGTTGAACCGCAGCACGCTTTGCGAGGATCTGCACGGTCGACAAAAATAGGAACACCAAGGGTTCACTGCCGTAACTGGAACCAGCGTGGGCCAGTTAGCTCGATTTTGTCTACACTCGGTCCCGTACACCCCGTACACCCTCTTTTACAATGCAAGATACCATACTGCGGTCGGATACGGCCATACTGCAAGAGAGGGTGGTAACGGGCGGATACGGCCATACTGCGGAGAGAGCACCGCTTCCCGTCCGATCAGCGAAGTTAAGCTCCGCCAGGCAATGTTAGTACTGGGGTGGGTGACCACCCGGGAATCCATCGTGCTGTATCCTCCTCCCTTTTATTTTTGTTGTTTTTGTGTCTTTTTTTAACTTGGCTGGCCCTCGGGAATCCATCGTGCTGTATCCTCCTTTTTTGTTTTTGTTGACTCCTTCCTTTCCTTTCGACCTTCTCTCTCAGAAACGAGACAAGTGAGAGGAAGAGGAGAGAGAGAATCTAGAGTGCGGTATGTATCCATCGTTTCTCCATTACTAAAAATTCATTTTCCTTTACTTTTTTTTTCAAGTTTTTCCCTTTCGCTTTCCGCCGTTGTTCCTGTCCTCACGCGTTGTTTACAACGGACTACCTTTGACTCTCTCTCTCTCTCTCTCTCTCTCTCACAGAAGAGCAACAACCGATAGAAAGAAAGAAAATATGTTATTGTTACAACAAAAAAATAAAATAAAATACGAACTCAAAACAACTACAAAAAAGAGTTAAACTCTCCACCAAAACAAAAAAAACAAAAACTGATCATCTTTCGTACTTACTTGACTTTGCTGCTTTTACCTTCCTTCTTGCTCTCTTTCTTCTCCTTCCTGGTGGGCGTTCCGCCAGAGGATGTTCGTGAGAGCGTCTCCTTCTTCTCCTTCTTTGTCGGCGAAGCTGATTTCTTTCCGCTTCCACCACCAACGATGCTGATGCTTCCACTCGAGCTCATGATCAAACTTTGGGAGGAAGAGTTTAAACTAGGAGAGGAAGAATAGATGTTGTTTGCTGTCGAGCTTTCTCGACTCTCGGAAGAAGGAGAACGAGGAGAGACGGAGGAGGCAGAGGAGCGAGGAGAAGAAAGGACGGGAGAGGAAGGCGGGGAGGAACGCGGAGAGAAGCGAGGAGAAAAGCCTTTCGGCAAAGTTGCCACCACGAAAGAAGCTCTTCTACGATGGCTCTTATCGCTGCTCTTGTTATTGCTGTTAGCTGAATTTGACGACGAAAGCGATCGCTTCTGTTCTTTATCTTCCTTTTCCTTTTCCTTTTCTTTTTCTTTGTGTTTGCCTTCTTTCAGTTGTTGATGAAGTAGTTGTTCCATTTTACGCCGCAACAACTCCGTTTCGGCCTGCAACTTATCCATCTGTTGCTTCCACTGTTTGTCTTGCTCTCTCCATGCCGTCTCTTTGCTCTCCATTTCCTCTTTCATTCGCCGCTCCCTCCGCTCCCATTGCGCCTCTCTCCTCTGCCACCGCTCCATCCACTCCTTCTCTTTGTTCTCCCACTCGGAGCGTTGATAGCGCCAAAGCTGCTCTTTATCTCGCCACTCCATCGCTTGGCTCAGCCATTCCGCTCTTTCGACAAGCCAATCAGAGGACGAGCCGGTCATCACAGGATGACGATGATGTGAACGAGGAGAACGAGGAGAGCGATGCTGACGAGAACGAGATTTATGAGGACGAGAAGTGGAGTGATACTCACGAAGGATGCTGCGATCGGCTTGAGAGCTGTCCATGACATAAGAAGCGGAGAGACGAGCGCGACGTTTCTCAATTTCGGCCCGTTGTTTCTTCTTTCGTTCCAGTCGGTTTCGTTGTTGGAAGAGTGGATTCATCACTACTTTCAGCTTGTTTTCTGTAATAGCCGGTGAAGAAGCGGAAGAAGTGGCCGTTCCTTCTCCTCCTCCACTTTCTTCTTTCTTGCTTCCTACATTTTCCTTGCTTTCTTCTTCTTCGCTGGAAGAAGAGGAAGAAGAGGAAGAAGAGGAAGAAATGGATTCCGAAGTGGTCGAATCTTCTTTATTGCCACTGCTATCGCCGCTGCCACTTCCGCTGCCGTTCTTATTTTTGTTGCCCTGAACGACCACACGCGGAATGACTTTTGGAGATGAAGAGGAAGATTTCTTTGGCGAAGAGGACCGAGCAGAAGAAGGAGTTCGGCTGGAAGGAGACGAAGAAGGAGAAGAGCGACGAGGAGAAGAGCGACGAGCAGAAGCCGATCCACTTATGCTGGAAGCGGTGGAGGAGATGGTCCGAACCGCATCGGCTTGCTTATCTATAACTTTCTGCATGGCGATACGATAAAAATCTCTCGGAAGGCTCATCGTCTTTCGTCTTCGGCCAGTTGCAGGTTGGGACTGCCCAGAAACAGACGAAGAAGCGGAAGATGCAGAGGAAGAAGGAATGGGTGCGGAGGGTGATGAAAGAGACGGTGGAGGAGCGATAGGTGAAGGAGAGGGAACATAAGACAAAGGATCATCTGCAGCGAGTACGTTGGTACCAGTATACAAGAGAGCTGGCGGTTGAATTGGCGTTTCGTCGTCCTCTTCATTATTACTACTTCCTTCCTCTTCAGCATCAGATGATCCCTCCGTGCGATCTCCCGCCGTCAAGTCCAATTCCAACTCACATTCTTCCCAACCCCCATTTCCTCCGCTGCTTCCTCCACTGCTGCCTCGACTGTGAGAAATACGAGCGGAGAGCGAACCACTCGGTGCTCCTCCGCTTCCTCCACGAAGTGAGACGCTCCCTGAAGTGCCAAGAGCTAAAGAAGGGATCGGATGAGAGGAAGTAGAAGTATCGCTTTCGCTCTCAGAGTTTGGAAGGTGGCCACTGCCACCAAGAAAGCTGCCCCCAGCGCCCGTGACGGCAGAGAGTTGATAACGACGTGGATGCAGATATGGGTCCAACTTTTCGATGACTTTGCGAAGATCTTTAATTTTCTTTTCAATATCCATCTTTTTTGAAATTTTGATTTAAGAAAAAAAAAAGGTGAGGAAACGCAAAGGGAAAAAAAGGCAACCACACAGAAAGGAAAAAAAGGAGAGAGAGAGAGAGAGAGAGAGAGAACATACTTTGTTTTCAGGGGAGATAGGTTGAGGAGGCACAAGGTTATCTTCTACGACAGAGAGGTAGAGCGTGGTATAGTGGTGAAGAATCCAGACGGCCTTGTTCAACACTTCTTTGGAAATGGCTTTTCCGGATTTATCTTGCGTTACAGAGCTCATGTCGTCTTTTGCATTACTGCGTGATGAAGATGGCGCCTATAATTTTTTCAAATAATTGCAGTTGAAATGGTGACAAACGTAAGTCAGGAGGTGTTAAAAAAGAAACATAATTGACAAAGCCAGAAGATAAACGACAATGATAAGAAAGACACAAAGGAAAGTAAAGAAAAGAAGGTTGAGGAAAAAGAAAGTATTACAGAGAGCGTGCTGAAATAGGCGAGAACAGTAGGCTGATGTTTTTGGAGAAACGGGTTCAATCGCATCATGTAGGACTCTTTTTCGCCAAATTTTACGCCGGTTGCCAGTGCTTGCAGCAACTTTGAGACCAAAACGAGTCCTCGCAATACTCGTGGCGTTGGTGGCGCTTTGATGAACAAAATAAGACCACAAAAGAGAGAGAGAGAGAGAGAGAGAGAGAGAGAGAAGAAAAAAAGTACTTGGTTGAAGACCAAAGACGTGGGGGCTAGCGATGGCAGGACAAAAGAAACGCAGAAAGATGAATGACCCAACTATGTTCTCCTCTTTCTCAGGAAAACGAGTCCTCATTGCTGTCGCCATGCAAGCGCATATTGCTCTAAATGAACTGCGCTCAAAAAAAACAAACAAACAAGTCCATTAGTGTGAAAGGAGGAGAAAGCAAAAAGGTTCAAACCTAGGGCATTGATCAACGCTTTCCATGAGAGAGGAGACAAAAAGTTCAGCAGCTGAGGTTAGTCGAATGAGATTGTCCTGAAGGTTATCCTTTGGACCTGGTGCGCGAATACGGTGTGGGTCCACCTCGAAGGAATACTCCTTGCCAACGGTGGCCAGTTCGGAGATACCTTTGTAAAGAACGGTGTTGAGATAGGCCATACCTCGTTTCTTGGCGTAGTTGGCTAACAGACGGGAGACGAAGCTGTTTGTGGAGAAGAGAGCATCGCTTTCTTCTTGTCCCGCTTCGACTTTCCTTTCTGTGGTTGCGGGGTTGGGAAACGATGAGTTGGTAAGGAGAAGATAGAAAAAGGACTTTGAGAAAAACTGGAGAGTGAACACTGAATAAAAAGAGGAGAAGAAAGACGCGAAAAAGAGTAGAGAGAACGAGAGAGAGAGAGAGAACGAGAGAACGAGAGAGAGAGAGAGAGAGAGAGAGAGAGAGAGAGCGAGAAGTAGCACAGTAGCACAGTAGAGAACGCGAGCGAGAGAAGCAAGGAAGAGAGCGGCAAAGGAGTAGAGAGTGGACAGAAGAGAGAACAGAAACAAAAACAAACCCATGAGAGCCACTTCGTGATGGATGGCCGAGGTGACCAGCTCGAGGCTGCGGCCCTCATTCTCAAAGATGGTGAGCAGGGCCTCGATGACTTCCGGCGACTCCTCCTCCCTCACCGACTTGGCGATGGCGTGCACCAGGTGAAGGTCCGGAGCTAACAACAACTGTTTGGGCAAAAAAAATAAATAAAGTGATCAGATGACAAAAAGAGTAGCAGAAATCAAATGGCGAACAAACAAAAAAAAAGTAAGAGAAGAGAAGAGAAGAGAAGATGAAAAAAAGAAGAAGAAAAAAAACCTTTTCAAACTCTTTCAAAGGGTAGAGCGGCTTCATGCCGGAAGAAGGCCATCCCGCCATTTCTTCTCCCCGGAACGAATGAACGAATGATTTCGAAACAGTTTTTTTTTTTTTGTTTGTTGCGTAGGTGTGGCTGGCTTCGTTCGGATCAATGGTTCCGTTCCGGTCTAATGGGTCTAACGTTGCGTTTCCTCCTTCTTCCAGAGAGAAAAAAAAATAATTTGCCAGCCAGCCACCACCCACCACTCGACTTTTTGATGACGTGCCTTCCTCCGGGAAGGTGGTTGCAACCTAGCGCGCGCCTCCTCCTCTCTCTCTCTCTCTGTTCTTTTGGGTCGTCAAACAAACGATAATTATTCAAATATTCAAAAATTCAAAAGAAAAATGTCGACAATGAATGACTGTGTACACCCCAGAGGGGTACCCCCTGTGGGGAGATACTGTCCAATCTGGAAAGCGCTCCATGCAACTCGATCAGAGTGGACGGGTTCGGACCCCCGGAAAATTCCACGTACTACCCGATGAGATTAAAAACTGGACGGATAACCGAGACAGGGGAAAATATGTCCAAATTCGGCACGTCCTAGTAGCGTGGCTTGGCGGAGGGACGGGAACCTACACGGAAGATCAGACCCGAATAAACCGATAAATAGGGAGAGCAATCATTGCTCTCATAACAATAATAAAAGAAAGAGAGAAGGAAAAGAAACACGAAGAGAGAGAGAGAGAGAGAGAGAGAGAGAGAGCGAGACACGTTTGGCAAAAAAAAAAAGATCAACCTGCCTGTTGTCGTTTGCCACCGTGAACCTTATCGTTGTTTTTAAAGAAAAAAAAAAGGTATTACTGCTCTCTTTCTTCTTCTTCTTCTTCTTCTTCTTCTGGCAAAGATTTCAATCCTTCGAAGGAACGGATGACCACTTATTCTTTTTTTTTTTTTAAAAAAAAAAGAAGCCGATTCGAACGAAAGATTTAAACTTGTTTCTTCTCTCTTCTCTCTAAACTTTTTTTGTAGCTCAAAGAAAAATTTTAAAAAGATGAGCGCACCAGAGTCTCAGGAGTGGAAGAAAGTGACGGAGGAGCAGGTCCTCGAGTTCCAGCACAAGCAGCACGCCGTGAAGCGCTGGATCGAGAACATCCTCGACATTGAGCTCGAGTCCGAGGACCTCAGCCAGCCGCTGCGCAACGGCGTCATCCTCTGCTACCTCATGCGCCGCCTGGACAAGAGCCTGATCCCGCGCATCCAGGAGGAGACCGACCAGATGTTCAAGCTCAGGGAGAACGTGGAGTTCTTCGTGGCGGCCTGCGAGGACATGGGGGTGCCCCCCTACCAGCTCTTCAAGGGCCCCGACCTCTACAACGGGCGCAGCATCGTGAACGTGGTGGAGGGCCTGGCCGCCCTGGCCAAGCTCGTGCAGGAGCAGTTTGAGGAGGCGCCGGCGCTGGAGCTGGATCCAGAACCGGGGTGGAAGCCCCCGGCGCTCACCGCGGAGGAGAAGAACAACCTGAAGAAGCTGCTGTCCAAGGTCAAGACCAAGAGGGTGCAGGGCAAGCACGTCAAGATGAGCGCGGCCATTGTGAGAAAGAAGCTGGAGCTTATGGCTGGCAATGGAGTGGATGGTTTCTTTCTTCTTCCCTCTTCCTTCTTACTTCTATCTTCTTTCTTGTCGTTTCTTTCTTTCTTCTTTCTTCTTTCTTCTATCTTCTCTCTTCTTCTCTCTTGTTACTTATGGTATTAACGATTGTGAATTAGTCAACAAATACGTACCAGGCTTTAAACGCTTCCAATCAGTGTTGCGTGGGCATCAACAACGCCAAAAGTACATCAAAATGGGTACACACTCCCTCCTCGTCTCTCTGGTCAACGAGAAACAAAGACTAATTGGGTGGTGTCTCTCTCTCTCTCTCCTGTTCTCTCGCTTCAAATAATAAGTGCGTAATGTGGCCTACCGAGACCACGTTGCACACGAGATTCTTGAAACAGAACGCGGTTATGTAACCAGCTTGGGCAATTGTATTAATGTATGCTCTTCTTTCTTTCTGGTGTCTTTTTGTGATTATTTCTGATCCGCTTTTTGTGATTCAAACAACAGGTATGGCTAAAACCATTGAACGAAATGGCAAATGCTGGAAAACCGCTCATATCGAAAGAAGACATTCGTGCCATCTTCTCTGATATCTCCGTCATTCATCAGTTCAACACGGCTCTCTTGGAGACTTTAACGGAGCGTGTTGCTCAATGGCATACCTTTGCTTGTATGGGAGATTTGTTCTTGCGGATTGTAAGTCATCTCTCTCTCTCTCTCTCTCTCTCTCTGCATCACAATCTTAACAAAAACACAAACAAACCACAACAGATCGACTTTTTCAAAGTGTACACACAATACGTTCAAAACTTTAACACAGCAATGGCAGCGCTTGAACGCGTTAGCAAAAAGAAAGCTGTTGTCACTTATTTCAACGTATCTCTCTCTCTCTTCCTCGTCTTTCGTTACTCTTTTTTTGAAGTGAATAAAGCGATTAAGCCAAGCAAACGATAACAGAAATGCAAAGACCATCCTGAATGCGGCAAGTTGGATTTACCTTCTTTCCTTATCATGCCCGTTCAACGAATTCCTCGTTACAATCTTCTGCTTTCGGTATTGCGTGCTCACTTCCTTTCTTCTTTCAACAAAACTGACAACAAAAAATAAATAAACAGGATTTAGTAAGACACACGTGGCCAGAGCATCCTGATCACAAGAACTTGGCGCTCGCCACAGAGAGAATTCAAGATGTAGCTGCCTACATTAACGAGAAGAAACGTGAGGCAGAGGATGTCTCCACCACCATCGCTGTTTCTCGCCGAATCACCGGCAAAAACTTTAAGGTTCTTTGCTCTTTCTTATTCCTTTCCTTCTTTCTGCTTTCTTCTGTCTTTATGTGTTCTTTCATTTGTTCCCGCTTTTATTTATTGTGACAAAAAACAACAGATAAATATAGCAGAGCCTCACCGTCGCTTCGTGAGAGAGGGCTTCTTCAATGCAGGCAGCAAAGAAGAGCTCGTTATCTACATCTTCAACGACATGATCGTGGTGGCCAAACCCGGCAAGAAGCTGTTGGCCGACAAAGCCAACACCAAATACAAAGATTCCTTCAAGCTCACCGTCCTCGAAGCTCGTGAAGTTCCAAAGAGTACTTTCGCATTCTTTCTTCTTCCTCTCTTTTTGTCATTTTCTTTTTGGTTTATTTTATTGGCTCACAAAAAACCAAATACTATTAGTTCCAAATACTTTTGAACTGTTGAAGCAAGGAACGGACAAAGTGGTGCTTCGTGCCACCGCTGCCTCCAAGCAGGAAATGGACGATTTCCTCAACGACTTCAATACCTACAAAAAAGATGCTGCAGACGCCAAAAAATCAAAACCTGGTTTATTTCCTTCCTTCTCTCTCTCTCTCTCTCTCTCTCTCTCTCTCTCTCTCTTCTTATTAAAGAATGATAACTAATGTTATCAAACAAACAAACAAAACAGGAGCAAAAAGATTAGGAGACCAAGGCACAAAAGTGACTGTAGAGCAACGCCTTCGCGGCGAGGTCGGTGACCTTGAGCAACAAATGGGGGCCCTTAAATCCAGACAAGCTGCCATCGTCTCCCAAATATCCGAGTTGGAGGAATTCCTCAACACGCAAGACAAAAAGAAAAGGAAGAAGCAGACCAAGCAACAGCGAAAGGAGGCGGAGGAGAAGTTGGTACAGTTGACGGAAGAGTTGGACGAGCTCAATGCTGACATCGGACAGATGGAAGCCAGAGCCAAGAAGAGCCGCACCTCCCAACTTATACGTAAACAGACAACATTGGCTCCCGGTGAGGGCGGTAGCAAAGATGCAACGCCACGCAACAGCATTGGTCCTGCTTCTGCAAGATCACCAAGTGGCGCTTCCGAACAACACAAACAACAGCTTCCTTCTTCTCTCTCCTCTCCCTCCACCTCTGCTTCTACCTCTTCATCTACTTCTACTCCCTCTTCCTCTATCATATCGAATGCATCTGATGCTCCTTCTACCATCACCACTATTAGTGCTTCTACAAATACAACGGAGGCTGAAGGCAACAACAGCACTAATAACGAGAATACCGATGAGGTTACATCAAGTGGCTCAATAGCTGCTGTTGGAGCAGGAACCAGGCTCTCCAGAAAAGAAGAAAAGGAGAGAAAGAAGAAGGAAAAGTTGGACGCAAAGAAGAAGAAGCAGGAGGAGAAGCGGCAAAAGAGAGCCTCTAAACTTCCTGGCTTTAGGCTCTCCAAGAAACCAGCCAAGAAAGAAGAGGCCAACAATGCAGACTCCTCTGATCAAGAAGATGACTCTGCTGCCGCTGTTGCTTCTCAGGACTCGCTCACCGCGGAGAAAGCTCAACAAGCTGAAAGTGAAAACGAAACAACAAAGAAAGAAGGAGGTGAGAGCGAAGATAGCAAAGCGACGAGCGAGGCAACGAAAGCGGAAGCCGCGACTGCTGCCACTGAAACGGAAGGAAGCAGCAGCGCTGTTGGACCTGATGGCCAGAAGTATTATACTTTGGTGGAACTAAGGAAGCGGCCTCCTGGCCTTGATCATAGCAAGCTGGAGGTAGGCTTTACTCCTCTCTCCTCTCTCCTCTCTCCTCTCTCCTCTCTCCTCTCTCCTCTCTCCTCTCTCCTCTCTCCTCTCTCCTCTCTCCTCTCTCCTCTCTCCTCTCTCCTCTCTCCTCTCTGTCTCTCTTCTCCTTCTCTCTCTTCTCTGCATCACGCTTTTTTCTCTATCTGTTTGCTAATTATCCATCTCCCTATTCATTAGTCCTATTTGAGCCCAGAGGAATTCCAGCAAACATTCGGTTGTTCCCTCGAAGAGTTTTATGCTCTTCCCCAGTGGAAACAAAAACAGTTCAAGAACCAACAAACCATCCTCTAAACTGAACGACAACAACACTTACCTTTATTTCTCTATTTTTCAATATTAACTTTTTTTTTCCTTGTTCTCTCTCTCTCTCTCTCTCTCTCTCTCTCCCCCCCCCAAGAAATACATCCCTTCTCTCTCTCTCTCTCTCTCTCTCTCTCTCTCTCTCTCTGTTCAACCGCCTCTTTTTTTTCCAAACAAACTCACTTTTTTTACTTGAAAAACTTGATATTAGATAGGTTTTTTTAGAGGACAAGGGCTTCCACCAAGTTATCCACCTCCAAGCAAAAGTCCTCCAAGCATCCCTCGTTGAACGCCTGCAGCTCCTCGATCGCCAGGCTCAAGTCCAGGTCCTCCTCCTCTGCCTCCGTCAAAGCCACCATGGCGGCATCGATCTTGGCATCCAGGTCCTGAAGGGACTTGATGGTGACCTCCAAGTCATACAGCAGGATGATCTTGTCCAGCTGCGCCTCGTCATAGTGGCCATAGTGGCCCGTCTCGGGGATGCAGACGCACGAGGTGCCGTCCCCGCCGCAGATTTCGCACTCGTCCACCACCTTGCCGCTGCCAAAGACGCCGTCGCAGCCGTTGCAGTGGTTCTGGCCGTTGCAGACGTCGCAGCCATCCAGCACGGCGCCAGAGCCGAGCTCGCCGTCGCAGCCCACGGCCGGTTGGATGTGGATGTGCAGCACGGTGGGCGCCGAGGTGTGGGCCACCGTGTTGTCGTTTTGGACGTAGAAGGAGAGCTGGTCGTCGGCGCCCTCCACGGGGTCCACCGCCCCGGCGCTCTGGTAGACGATCGTGTCAGCGTAGAGGGGCTCGTTCAGGGTGACGGGGGCCAGGCGAACGCCGTTCCTGGAGGCCCAGACCTGGGAGCCCTCCCTGCTGGGGAGGGCGGAGATGAACCAGGCGAGGGGCTTTTCCACGGGGTCGGAGGCCTGCAGGCGGATCTCGGTGCGCACGCCCTGCACCACCGTCACCGTTTGCGGGAGGCTGGGCACGCCAGAGTTGGCGTAGGCCACGTTCTCGACGAGGCCTTGGTGCTGGGAGGGGCCCTCGGGGAGGAGGGCGGGGCCCTCGATGCGTTGGTTGACGCGGTAGTAGCCGAGGAGGCCGGGCTCCTCCCCGGTGAGGATCTTGAAGCGGTCGGCGGCCACCTCCTCGGCCGTCCTGTAGACGTCCCAGAAGCGGATCTCGTCCATCCAGCCGAACCAGGCCTGCTCCTCGGGGTTCACATAGCGGCCGAGGTAGATGGGGTTGGTCTGGCTGAGGTCCTGCCTGTAGCGGGGTCCTGTCTGGACGATGCCCTCCGTGTTCCAGCCGTCCTCCTCCTCACCCACCAGCACGCCGTCCAGGTAGATCTGGGTGATGTCGGGGGCCGTGGCCCCCAGGGGGGTCCTGAAGGAGAAGGCCACGTGCTGCCACACGTTGGGCAGGAAGGGCGCCTCGGAGTAGACCTCAGCGCCATAAATGTTAAAAATGTTGGGGTTGCGCCCGCCCATGAAGAAGTTGAGCCGCCCGCCGGCCTGCACCTGGAAGTTCCAGTCAGCAAAGGCGTTAGTGTGGTTGATCTGGGGGTAGTCCGAGATGATGGCGGGGCTGTCGGGCTCTCGGAACCTGGAGCACATGCTCTTGTAGCGGCCGTCCTCGGTCACCGGCAGAGAGACCCAAGCCTCAAACGTAGCGTTGCCAGTGACGAGCCTTGAGAGGGAGTCGAAGCGGACCTGCTGGCCCACGCCGCTGAAGCGGAGGGCGCGGCCCGCTGTACCTGCCGCTGGGGCGATCTCGGCTCTCACCTCTGCCACCACCATTAAAAACGCCGTCAACGCCACCACCATCAGCGTCATCTTCTCAACGTTACTTTCCGTCGTCCTCATCGTTCTGTTTGTGCTCCGTTTTATTGTTGTCATCGTTCTTTCTTTTGTTCCGTTATTTTTTGCTGTTTTTTTGTTCTGATCGGTGGTCCTCGCAGCACAAGAGTGGCACACCGTCTGAGTATAACGAGAGAAGAGAGAGATGTTCAAAGATGCCCGGGGAGAGAGAAAGACAGAAGAAATAGGAACAAAAAAGATTGGTCAGTACAACAGAACGAGGGTAGCCGTTCTCTCCTTCCTCTAGGTCTTCTTCTATCTTTTTCCCTAACTTTTTTAACTTTGCCAGCCGCAAACAAATCTCTTCTTTCCTGGTCTTTCGTCTACACTCTCATACAAAATAAAAGGATCTCCCCAACGAACCTATTTTCCCCACGACCCCACAGAGAAAAATAAAAAGCAGCACCTACCCCCCCCCCTTTGGCACTATCAACAAAATAAAGTTTTAAGATTTTCCTTTCCTTTCTTTTTTGTTTTTTTTTTTGTTTCTTTTTTTTGTGCTCATCTCCCCTTCCGCACAGTTGAGCCAAGTGACATCAGCGTGCCTTCCTTTTTTGGCCTAAATCCGTTAATTCTGGCCAATCGCAATCGATTGTCTCTTAGAAAATGCTCCTCATGTCGACAATAATCGCCTCCAACCAAAAAAAATTATAAAAATAATGAACAAATAAATAAGCGCGTTACGTCTCTCTTTCTCTTTCTCGCTTGGTTTCCTGAATTGAAAAAGTTAAAGAAAGAAAGAAGGGCAAGAAAGAAAGAAGGCAAGAAAGAAAGAAGGGCAAGAAAGAAAGAAGGGCAAGAAAGAAAGAAAGAAAGAAAGAAAGAAAGAAAGAAAGAAAGAAAGAAAGAAAGAAAGAAAGAAAGAAAGAAAGAAAGAAAGAAAGAAAGAAACGACAAGAAAGAAAGAAAGAAAGAAACGACAAGAATGAAAGTAAAGAAAGCAAGCAAGCACGAAACGACAAGAAAGAAACAAGAAAAAAGTACCTTTTTCCCTTTCTGTCTTTACTCTGCTTTCACGTGTTGCCGCAATGCTTCCTCTTGCTTCGACTCTCCTTCTTGTCCTCCACGTCGTCGTTGTTGCCATTGCCGCACGGCCAACTTGTAGACAAAGTGAAGCAGCTCCCACAGCAGCGCCACAGCGATGGGCCAAAAGACTGGCGCAAAGTGGGGCAAGTAAATGGCCAGCTCGTGCTCGTCCGGGAAGTACAACAAAGACACCATTTGATCATCAAAGAAGGCACTCTCGCTTGCCTCCAGCGCCTCTTTCGCTGCCCTGTACTCTTCCACCAAGCATTCTTTATGTTGTTGAGAAGAAGAAGAGGAAGCGGAACAGCGAGAAAGAAGTTGTGAAGAAGATGAAGAAAGAAGAGGGATGGAGCGGATGGAGCGGCAGAGAGCGTCTATAGTGTGAAGAGCTTTCTCTCCGATCTCGTCGTGCACTACCATGTGCGTCTGCTTGCGGACGAGCTTGTTGAGAGAGGAGAGGGTTTGAGTAGCTCCCTGCAAGTTGCGAACGGTTTGTTTGCGGAGCAGAGCATCTCTTTCCCATCCACTCATCCCTGCGTGGATGGATGGTAAGAGAGTGACGGAAGAAGAGGAAGGAGAAGAAGCTGAAGAATTGGAAGCGGGGAGGAAGAAGAGAGGAACGGCTAAGAGTTGACGAAGTTGAGAGAGAAATAAGGAGATGATTGGTTGCAGGTCTTCTGTGGAGAGGTGGTAATGCTTTGGAGGAGAAGGGGAAGACGTGTTGTTGAGCGTTTCGTTGGGATTGTTGTAGATGACGATACCACCCTGACGAGGCACGAGAAAGGCATCCACTGGCGAATCTTCTTCATCTATATTTTAAAGGAAGAAATAAGTTATTCTGAAAAAAGAAGGAGAACAGAGCAGAAGAAAGAGATCTAAAAAGTAACCATTTTCATTGTAACGAATGTGCAAAGGAGAATGCCGTAGAGAAGGGACGTAAAGCATAAAGTTAATGGCCGTTTGAGAGGTAATCGTAAAGTCAGAGTTGAGGTCATTCGGCTGCAAGAAATGAGAGAGACCGGCAGAAGTAAAGTAGTGCGTTCCTTTGCTCTCGTCAAAGCGAGGCTCCTGCTGGAGAGGAATGTAGTTCAGGATTTGAGAGTCGAGAGTGAACTTGGCGAGCGAAGAGAGATGATGAAGAACTGGTTCCAGAAATACTATTAAAGAGAGATGTGTGAGGAGACTAAAAAAAGAAAAGAAAGGAGATAGAATGAGGAGAGGAGGAAACAAGTAAATATACAATGATGAAAGAAAAAGAGAAAGATAAAAAGAAAGAAGAGCACAGGACATACAACGATAGAAGGAGAAGAGGAAGAACAAGAACGAAGAAGAAGCAAACCAGAAGAGGCTTCAGCAAAGGACCAAGAGTAAACATGGTCACCAGGGTCAGCATTCAACAACGTAAAGGACAGTCGATACTCTGCAGCAGGCCCCACCGCTCTTAACTCCTCTTCACTAAGAAGCGCGCGGTGACGTTCCGTTTGCAAAGTCATCAACATATATGACTGCAAAAGACCAACTGCCAGATCACGAACATCCTCTTTTTGTCGTTGAAAAGCTTCTCCTTCTTTTGCATCCTTTCCTTCTGCTGTCTGTGAAGAAGAAAGAAGAGACCAAGCGTGTCTATGTTTGCCGATGAAGGAGGTTGTGTTGTTGTTGTCGGCCAATCCCCAAATGAGAAAAACGGTGTAACGAGAGGTGGTGTCCACTCCCTCTTTGGTACTCTCCATTTGCCATTGCAACAAGCGATCGTCAAATTCTGTGCAGTGGCAATGAACGAAAATGAGAATGACAATGACAATGAGGCGAGAAAGAGTGGAGAGAAGAGAGAGAAGCAGAGAAGCAGCGAAAAAGGAAGAGAAGCGAAGAGAGGAGCAAAGAAGCAGCGAAAAGGGAGAGAAGAGAAGAGAGAGAAGCACAGAAGCACAGAAAAGAGTGAGCAAACAGAGAAGAAAAAAATAAGGAGAAAGCAACAAACTCTGCCAAGCGGAGCCAGAGGCCAGTTGCTGCAGTTCCCTCCACTCCACGTCCTCCCTGAGCTTCACCTCTCTGCCGCTCTCTATTCGGACATTCTCAGGAAGTTTCACAGCCAACTCCATCTCTCGTTTGATGGCAGCAACCAACGCATCGGAGGAAGCAGCTGCAGCAGAGGAAGGAAGGAGCGTTACAATCTCCAACGAAAGGTTCCACCAGTCCTTTTGAGTTTTGTGTAGTGTGTGTGAAAAAAAAATGAGTGAAAGAGAAGAGAAGAGAAGAGAGAGAGAGAGAGAGAGAGAGAGAGAGAGAACAAAAGGAGAGAAACGGGTACAGAAGATTTGAAGTGAGGCGAGAGAAACTGGTCCCAGCGTTCGATCTCTTCGAAAGGAAGGGGAGCACGGTAGGTCTCCGTGGTCTTCCACCACACCCCAGTGGCGAACATGAAGATCAGAAAGAAGGTGCCGTAGAGACGGACACGATGCTCTCCCATTTTTTTTATTTCTGTCTTCTTCTTCTGGTCTCTTTTTTTTTTCTTTCGGATGTCGACAGTGTCTACAATATTTTAAGTTTAAAATAAAATTATTGTCATCGATCGGATTCGAAACGTGTATACTTTTGACATCAACATTTCCGAATTAACATATCGGTGACGTGTAACAAAGGTTACGTCATGAGGGTACTGAAATGGAAAGAATTACGTAATTCAACTCATCAGGACGACGTGAAAACAACACCCACAAAAAAAAAAAACAAATAAAAAAGAGAGAAGAGAGAAATGCGGAGCCAAAGCGCCCACCAAGTGTCCGGCCGAGCGATGCTGATGATGCCCAAGTTGGCGAGGCCTCTTCCCTCCTCGTTCTCTCTTCGTACGGCTGCGGAACTGTCAGGCCCCTCCCGTTTTTCTGCCGTTCCGACGCTTCGCTCTCCTTTGGCCGCCGCATCGGCCCACGATTTCTCCCCCTTGCCTCTTCGCGGCCCTCGTTCCCTCTTCTCCTCATCTCCTCTTCCCGCAAGTTCATCGCTGCGCCTGTTGTTGAACAGCGAACTACCGTCCTCCTCTCCCCTTGTTTACACCCCGCCTTCCTCCGCTCCGCTGCTTCCGCAAATCTCTCCCAATCAAGGTTTTTTTTTCGCTCTTCTCCTTCTCTTGCGGACGCACATTCGCTAGCTTCTCTCTTTTTGCGCTCCTCCCCCCGCTTTTTTCTTTTGCTTTGTTTTCTCTTGTTGATTGTTTCCTCTCGCTTCTGTCCTCTTGTACTCTTGTTCTGTCTGTCCATGTCCTCTCCTTCTCCTTCTCCTTCTCCTTCTCCTTCTCCTTCTCCTTCTCCTTCCTCCTTCCTCCTTCCTCCTTCCTCCTTCCTCCTTCCTCCTTCCTCCTTCCTCCTTTTCCCTTCCTCCTTCCTCCTTCCTCCTTCCTCCTTCCTCCTTCCTCCTTCCTCCTTCCTCCTTCCTCCTTCCTCCTTCCTCCTTCCTCCTTCCTCCTTCCTCCTTCCTCCTTCCTCCTTCTCCTTCCTCCTTCCTCCTTCCTCCTTCCTCCTTCTCCTTCTTTCTCTCTCTCTCTCTCTCTCTCTCTCTCTTGTACTCTCATTCTCTTTCTTAAACAAATAACTAAACGAACGAAGCAGAAGAGGAGAACGACGAAAACAACAACACCATCCAATGCATAAAGAGGACGTACCAGCCGAGCAAGTGCCGCCGAAGGAGGACCCACGGCTTCCTGGTCCGCATCCGTAGGCAAGGCGGTCGTAACCTCTTTGAACGCAGGCTGGCCAAAGGACGTAAACGGCTCTCCGTTGCGTGATGAAACCTACCAACCATACCAACCATACACACCACCAACAAACAAACGAATGAACATTCTTTTTTTTTTTTGGTTCTTTCTTGTTTTGTTCTTCCCGCAGAAGAGGAGGGAGGGAGAGAGAGAGAGAGAGAGAGAGAGAGAGAGAGAGAGAGAGGAGGAGGAGCAAGAGAGAGAGAGAGAGAGGAGGAGCAAGAGAGAGAGAGAGGAGAGAGGAGCAAATTCCAATTGCTTATTCGTTCCAGTGAACCCTCATGTTTACTTCAAAAGGTCAACTGCTATAATGTCGACATGAAAGTGACGTCATTAAGAACGGATTCCATCCCAACAAAAAAAAAATAGAAAGCAGAGGAAAAAACGAAGAGCGATGAGCTACCTGTTTTATCAGGAGACGGTGCCTCCAACCGGCGTGGAGCACTGTCTGGTCGCTCACTTCACCGGCGTGGACGACCTCAACCTGCTCGTTGCCAAGACTCACGTTCTCGAAGTCTATCGTTTGGTGCCTACTACGTCCTCCTCAATCACCGAAGAAAACAGTCCGTCGAGTCCTTCGGAGAAAGGGGAAGAGAGCGAAGGCCATGTCCTAGAGTTGGTTGCCGCCTACCATTTGTTTGGCAACATCGAGTCTCTCGCCGCCGTTCGGTTCGCTCGCTCCAAGAAAGACGCTATTCTCGTCACCTTTCGAGATGCCAAAGTAAGTGTTCTTTCTGCTTCTCTCTTCTCTCTTCTCTCTTCTCTCTTCTCTCTTCTCTCTTCTCTCTTCTCTCTTCTCTCTTCTCTCTTCTCTCTTCTCTCTTCTCTCTTCTCTCTTCTCTCTCTCTCTCTCCTCTCTCTTCTCTCTTCTCTCTTCTCTCTTCTCTCTTCTCTCTCTTCTCTCTCTTCTCTCTCTTCTCTCTCTTCTCTCTCTTCTCTCTCTCCTCTCTTCTCTCTCCTCTCTCCTCTTTCCTCTCTTCTTGAATAACACATTTACAAACAAACAAAAAAAAAAGATCTCAGTGGTAGAGTTTGCGAGTGCGGAACAGGACTTGCGTGTGGTGTCGCTTCACAGTTACGAACGAAACCGAATCAAGGTACCTTACTCTTCTTAGCGTTCATTCTTATGCTTCTTGCTGTTGTTCTTCTTGTTCGTGTTCTTGTTCTCCTCCTTTTTCTTCTTCTTCTTCTACATATTCTTGTTCTTCTTTTTCTTCTTCTTCTTCTTCTTCTGCTTCTTCTTCTGCTTCTTCTTCTTCTTCTTCTTCTTCTTGTTCTTCTTCTTCTTCTTCTTCTTCTTCTTCTTCTTCTTCTTCTTCTTCATGATTCTACCTTCTTTCTTTTGCTTACTCATTCGTATCTGCCGTTTCTCTCTTTATTTCGTTCTTTATCTTCATGTGACATTCACTTCGTTCATAGGAGGGACATGAGCAATGTGAGTATCCACCACAAGCACTTGTAGACACGCAGCAACGGTGTGCCGTAATGTTGGCCTACAGCCGCAAGCTGGTCGTCCTTCCCTTTCGTTCGGCTACCTCTGATTTGTTGGAAGAGGAACTTGTTGAAGGGTAACGCCTTTGTTTCTTTCTTTGTTGTTATGCATTTCTGTTGTTTCCTGTTCTGATCCATGGTTTGTTTTCACAGCGAAACAAATGCACCAGTGAGATCATCCATTGTTATTGATCCGTTGGACATGGGCGTTGGAAACATAAAGGACCTTGCTTTCTTGCATGGATATTACGAACCTACTCTCTTGGTCCTTCATGAACCCAATGAAACATGGATTGGGTATTTACTTCTTTCACTCCATCTTTCTTCGTTTCTATATTAATTCTTTCTTCTTTCTTTTCTCATGGCCAAAAAAACAACAGGCGATATGCATTAGCTCGCAACACATGCATCGTGAGTGCCGTCTCTCTCAACCTCTCACAACAGTCTCATCCAAGGATTTGGAGTGTGGAACATCTGCCTCACGATTGCTATAAGCTGGTGAGCGTGCCAGAAGCAGTGGGTGGCGGCGCTTTAGTATTCTCCACAAACGTACTCTATTACTTCAACCAGAGCATGAGATATGGTGTCGCTTTGAATAGTTATGCCACTGCTTCTACTGTTGATGAAGCAGAGGGAGCAGCTGATCTTCCTTTCCCTTTGAGTACTCTCTCCCTCTCCCTCTCCTTTATCATTTGTTGTGTGTTTTGTTGTTTTTTTGAATCTTCATTCTCTTTCTTCCTCTCTTCCTGCCCTTACTTTTATTATTTGCAAAATAGCCCAAAGTAAAATAACATTAACCCTCGACGCGGTTCATAATGCTTGGATCACCCCCAAACAATTGCTTGTCTCTTTGAAAGATGGAGGATTGTACGTATTCTCTCAATCTCTCTCTCTTTCCCTCTGCTACTTCTCTCCATCTCTTTTGCACGATGACTGAGCTATATCTTTTTATTTTTTCAATTTGTCAGATATATATTTCATATGTTGACGGATGGTCGCTCTGTTCAAAGTATCGAAATAACCAAAGCGGGCTCTAGCGTTCTTACTTCTTGTGTAATCTCTCCCCCTCCTCTCTTCCTCTCTCTCTCTCTCTCTCTCTCGCCTCTCTTCTCTTGCAGAAAGAATGGAAGAAACAACACTGCTATTTACAGCTCTATTTGCTGTCCAACTAAGACTTTCTCTCATTCTCTCTCAACAGATGTGTACAATGGAATTATCGAATGATAACAACAAAGAAAAAGAACAAGAGCAAGAACCTAAACGGTTCCTCTTTTTAGGTTCTCGTCTTGGGGACTCCTTGTTGATACGTTATACAGAACAACAGCAACAACCACAAAGTGAACAGCAACAATCAAACACTTCTACATCCATATCTTCGTCCTCGTCTCAACCAACAAATGACTCTGATATGACAGAGGAAGACAGAGCGCTTTACTTTGGTACAGTTTCTGCGTCTTCGCCTTCATCGTCCTCTTCCTCCAAAAACAAACGCAACGACAACAATAGTGATGATTACTATGACGACGAGATATACAATCAGTTCAACCGCCAAAGACGATATGAGGGAATAGCAGCAGAAGGAGAGGTTATAGCTTCCATACAAGAGGAAGGAGAGGAAGCCGAAGCAAACAATAACGAAGCAGAAAGAAGCGGTGTCAATCAATCGTTTGTGGAGGAAATGGACCCTTGGGCTATCTTTGGAGGCAAAGAGAGCATCAACAAGGAGCAAGCCACAAAGTTGACGACGTATCGCTTTCGGGTGTGTGACAGTTTGGTGAATATAGGACCCATCGCTGATTTTAGCGTTGGCGAGTCCTTTGACCCTGCTTCTATTTCTATAACGGTATTTTTTGTCACCCTTCTTTCATATTATCTTGCTGTTGCATTTGTCATTTTTTTTTTCCATCTTCTTCCTTGTCGTTCATTATTTTCTCTTGCCCACACTCTAATTTTCTTATTCAATAAACAGGATTACGAACAACAAACGAAACAGGAGATCGAGTTCGTGACGTGCTCAGGACATGGCCGCAACGGCGCTCTCTCCATCCTTCAATACGGCATTCGACCAGAACTTATTCATGCCTCCTCCGAGCTTCCCAGTTGCCAAGCCATGTGGACTCTAAGTTGCCTTTCTTCTCCTTCAAATGATGATGTAGATGAGGGTAGAGCGGAAGAACTTTTGATGGAAGCATATCACTCTTATCTCGTTTTATCAAGAGAAGACAAGACCATTGTTTTGGCAAGTGGAGAGCAGTTGGATGAGATCTCGAACAGAGTCGATGTGAACGTGGGAGGACCAACTTTGGCGGTTGGCAATTTGTTTGCTGGCACCACCATCGCTCAGGTTCATCCCAACGGCGTCATCCTGTTGAATGCAGGTATGTTTCCCTTTCTTGTCTCTTTGATTTTTTGCTTTTGCTTCTTCTCTCTCATCACACGCTTCTTTCCTGTTCTCTCTCTCTCTCTCTCTCTCTCTCTCGCTCTATCTCTCCCTGTTCAAATCATTGGACTTTTCCACCTAACTACTGAAAATGAAATAATAGAACTTCAAGCAATGCAACGAATATCGCTCAGAGAAGACGTTTTGGATTGCAGCATTTTGGATCCATGGGTCCTATTGGTGATGGCCGATCATTCGTTGCGGCTTTATGGTGCCCAAAACGTCAAAAGTGGAAGTAACACTAGTAATCTCATCATGCGAAAGATGTTGGTGCAAGCACCCAACCCGGTTCCAATTCTTGCTGGTGAGAAGACTACTGATACGGTATTCTTTTTGTCTATTCATATTCTTTATTCTTAACTTGCTTTTCTCGCTCTCGCCTCTCTCTCTCTCTCTCTCTACTTTTTTCTGATATATTTGAAAATACATAAAACCAGATAAGAGCTCCTCCACCTAAATTGCCACAAATCACATCGGTGCATCTATTCAAAGGCAATTTCAACGGCTCAGTTGGTCGTCATCGTCAACCGAAAGAGATTTACTGCGCTCTTTCTTTGGACAATGGCTATCTCCAAATCTACTCCATTCCTGAGTTCAAGTTGGTGTTTGAGTGTCCCGGTTTAGATAATGGCGATGCGCTTTTGAGGAACCATCTCCTTCCTTCTTATCCTCCTCCTTCTTCTTTTGCATCCTCTTCATCTTCCTCGCCTACTTCTGCTTCTTTAACCCGACAAAAAAGTGGTAAAAAGAAGGATGAAGAGACAAAGACCACAACATCAACCGCAACAACGACAATACATTTACCAACAGCTCATGTTCCACGTATCGTGGAGATTGCGGTTGTCTCTGGCCAAAAGCCTTTTCCTTCTTCTCCCTTTTTGCTGGTACTCTTTCTCCACTATATTTTTTTCTGTTCCTTTTCTTCTTTCTTCCTAAACTCGCTTTTTGTGTCTTCCCTCTGTCAAGGTTTTGTTGGAAAGCGAAGAACTGTTTGTCTATCGCAGCTTCACAGCACCTGTTGACTGTAATCACCCTCTCGCCTCCGACTTTTTGCCGGTTCGATGGAAGCGAGTTCCGCACGATTTACCTCCACAACCTCCACTTTCTTCGTCTACCACTTCAAGCTTACTTTCTTCTTTCAGTTCTTTGGATAAAGGCAAACAAAAAGAAGGAAAAGGAGAAGGAGAAGAAGAAAAGAATGAAGAAAGAGAATATGGAGGTGTTCTTGATGATGAAGAACACCAACAAGAACAACAGAAGCAAGAAGAACGAGGACAGAAAAAAAGTAAGGCTAAAAGAAAAAGAGAAGCGGAAGAGGAAGAACTAGATGAAGAACATGACAAAACTAACAAAATAGAAGACAAAGAAGAGCAAGAAGAAACCAAAAAAGATACGAAACGACTGAAACGAACAGAGTCATCAGAGTCTTCGATTGACGATAACAACAACCGACCCATTCGGCACCCTCATCGAAGATTGTTGCCATTTAGCAATATTGGGGGCAAAGAAGGAGTGTTTGTGGCTGGAAAGATATCCGGATGGGCCCTATGGCACAGAGGCTACCTTCGGTTCTTCCCCATGAAGTTGGATCCGGTGGTACTCTGCTTCACCGAGTTTCATAACGCTTATTGTCCTCATGGCTTTATGTATATCAATGATACGGTTCGTTTTTTTTTTTTTTTTTCGTTCTCGCTCCTTGTTGTTTCTTTACCTTCGCCGCTTTCCTTCTTCCTCTGTTTTGAATTTCGTCATCCCTTTCTTGTTCTTCTTCTTACATAAACCAAACAAAAATCATGTAAACGACAAAAACAAAACAGGAAACCCTTAAAATTTGTCAACTCTCATCAAACGTCCAACTGGACACAACGTGGCCACTTCGCAAAGTGCCTCTGCGTTGCACTCCTCATCACATCGCTTACCACAGTCAATCCAGAACTTATGCGATCAGCGTTTCCAACAGCATCAAAAAGGCGTTACCAAAGCGGCGGCGGCGACAGAACGATGGCAATGACGAAGAAGAGGAGCAAGAGGAAGTGGAGGAAGTGGAGGAAGATCCTCGTGCGGTACCGTTTTCGGAAGATAGATATGAAGTTCGACTAGTTTCACCTACAAACTGGAAAATTCTTGATAGGTTCCTTTTCTCTCTTTCCACCTTCTTCTATTCTCTTGTCTCTTTTCCAGTTATTGACAAAAAACTACACGCGAATAGATATGTATTGGATGAACACGAACAACTGCTCACGTTAAAGGTGTTGAAGTTGGTTGATAACCTCAGCCCCACCAAAAAACAACCGCGTCTCTACGTTGTCGTTGGCACAGCGACAGTTCTAGGAGAGGACACCAGCTGCAAAGGAAGAATATCCTTTTCTCTTCTTTCTTCTTTCGTCTTTCTTCTTTCTTTCTTCTTTCTTCTCTTCATTCCCTCCTTAACCTAATTTTTTCTACGTCATCATATTTGATGTGGAGCAATCTGGAGATGAAGAGAACCGAGACTACAAGTTTAGGCATCTTTACTCCACCGCAATGAAGGTTCCTCTTTGTTCCTTCTTCCTTCTAACTTCCTCCTCTTCGTTGCTTCTTTTCTTCTGCTTCTCCGCATCATATTTAACAACACAAACGCAGGGTCCAGTATCAGCGGCGGCAGCATTACAAGGATATTTGGCATTGGGCATCGGCCCAAAGATCATCGTCTTCAACTTTGATGGCAGTATTCTGGAAGGCACTTCCTTCTACGACGCCCAGCATTTGTTGGTCAATCTCTGCACCATCAAGAACTACATGCTCTGCGGCGATATTTATAAAAGTGTTTTCTTCCTTCGTTGGCGGGTTTGTTTTCACCAGCTCTTGCCGTCCTTCTTCTCCTTTTTTCTCCTTTTTGTTCTTCTTCCTTCTTCCTTCTTCTTCTTCTTCATCTTCTTCTTCTTCTTGTTCTTCTTCTTCTTCTTCTTCTTCTTCTTCTTCTTCTTCGCCTTTGTCCTCTTCTTTCTGCTCTTCTTTCTTATTCTTCTTCTTCTTCTACTTCTTCTTTTTCTTTGTTTTCTTCTTCGTCTTTGTCTTCTTCTTTTTCATTCTTTTTCTTCTTTGTACTTCTTTTTGTTGTTTTTCCTTGCTATTTCATTCTTCTTCCTGCTCTTACTTTACCAACTTTTGTCAACAAAACAGGAAACAGGACATGTATTGAGCCTATTAGCAAAGGATCCAGGTTACTTGAGCGTGTTCGCCACCGAATTTGTTGTTGACAAGAATCAACTCAGTATTTTGGTGGCGGATGAGAAGAAGAATGTTCAAGCATTGATGTACGCCCCACAGAGCGTGGAGAGTCGCGGAGGAGATCGGCTGGTGCCCAGAGGAGACTTTCATGTTGGAGCGCACATAAACAAATTCCTTCGCGTCAACATGCAACTGCATGGTGGTGCGCTCCGCCAACAGGCAGTTTGGTTTGGTACGTTTCTACTTTCTCGTTCTCTTCTCTTCTCTTCTCTTCATCGTTCTCTTCGTTGCTCTCTTCTCTTCGTCGTTCTCTTCCATCTTTGTTCTATATCGAAATGTTCTTTGCATTCTCTTTTTGCGTTCCCTTTGCTCTCCTCTGCTCTCCTCTCCTCTCCTCTCACCAAAGCAACACATAACACAAAAGGCACACTGGACGGCGGCAAAGGCTACTTTGCTCCCATCGACGAACTTGTATTCCGCCGTCTCGCAATGCTCCAAACAAGACTAACCACAGGGATGCCTCACACCTGCGGCCTCAACCCAAAGAGCTTCCGGCTGCTTCGCAAAGAGACGCTTTTGCACAACCAAAAGCACACCATCCTGGACGGCACGCTGCTGGCACGGTACTTGCACTTACCCGGCAGCCAGCAGAGCCTGTTGGCCAAGCAAGTAGGCACCACCAGGGAGAAAGTGCTCAACGACATGCTCTCCATCCATCGCTCCGCCACCCACCACTTTTAGTCTTTTGAACAGGTTCATTGCTAAAAGGGGGAAGTTTTACTCACGTTTAGTGCACTTTCAACAAAGATCATCTTTGGAGAAACAACAGCTTCGCAACAGCATCACTTCAAAATTGTTGCGTTTTCAAACTTAATTTTTCTTCAAACCAAAAAAAACACTAATAACAAAAAACAGCAAAGAGAAAGAAGAGGTCAGAAAGGGGAAAAGCAAAGGAGCAAAGTCTCTTTATTCCTTGGCCTCCTCTCCC
>JAVKOQ010000422.1:0-40080 GCA_031835245.1 Balamuthia mandrillaris | reverse complement strand
GCCAATGGAGTCCGCAAAGCCCATGCAGTATCTCACCTTGCCAAAGGTCCAGAGCCTGCCCTCCTGCGTGAGGATGAAGGAATGGAACCAGCCAGAGGCCACCTGGCGAATGTAGGGGATGGAGTTGAAAGCGGCCACCCTTTGAGGCACCAACATGTCCTTCCCTTTGAAGCCCAATGCACTCTCTCCCAACGACAACACTTGCACTTTAGCTGCGTTATTATTTTTTAAATAAAAAAGGGCATTAGCACAACATCTTGTTAGTGATGAAATATTTAAAAAAAGTGTAACAAATCACATCAAATTACAAAAATAAAAGTTTACTCACTCAGTTCGAGAACGAGGTCGTTGAACAAGGTGCAGACGAGACGAACGTAGGCCAACAAGTGCGCTTTGGGAAGGTTCGATAGCACGATCTGCCAAACTTCTGGTGGAAGGATTGAGGTGCACTCCATTGTGTTTTTTGATTTTGCATCTACTACTTTTTTTTGTGTGTGTAATACACAACCAAAATCAAAAAAAAAAAACGTCCATGAGTAAAAAAAAAACCAAAAGAAAGGAAGAAAGGAAGAAAGAAGGAGAAGAAGCAGAGGAAGGGCGAGAATACCAACAAGATGGACACCACCTCAAAGCCACAGCACACGCGCACACACCCCTATTTCTTTATTTCATTTCTTTTTTTTTTTTTTTGCTTTTCGCCAATTTATTTCTTTTTTGTTGAATTTCGAAGTCGGCCGAAAAAGAAAAAATCCTCGTAACATTAAAAACAAAAATAGTGCGAGTAGAGGTGGAGTCGAACCGGCGGCGTCCATCCCACCTGGCGGAGCAAAAGGGGGGCGCGTTACAGCTGGCCAGGAGTGGGGGTGCTCTCTGGTCGCCGGTGTGTGCGTGGGTGCGTGTGCAGAGAGTTCTCTTTTTAGTTTGGCTCTATGTTCTGCTCTGGTCTGGGTTCTAGAGGCACGAGATATGGATGGATGAAGGGGTGGCCACCGAAAGGGATCGACTCACTATTTTTGCATTTTTTTTCCACCAACAATAAAACAGTCGTTCCTATTATTTTCTCGTAACCTCTTGCTTCGCCTTTTCACCAAAAAGAAAGGGTGCACGGGCGGTGGCCTCGGTGTGTTTGCTAGTCGCGTCCTTGGCCTCTTTCGTTGGCACTATGTTCTTGTAACGACCGCAAAATCAACACACACAAAAAAAGTATGCAAGGCTTCGACTCCTCTTCCGACTTTCTGGTCCCTCCCGAATACTTTGACACGGAGGAACTGATCGCCTGCGGCGCTCTCCCTGCGGATGGCGTGGAGCTCAAGGCTCGCGTCTCCTCCTCCGCCGACCTGCAGCGCCTCCTCTTCAAGTCCGACGGGGCCACCCTCTTTCTGGAGGAGTTGGACATGGAGCAACCCCCTGGCACCGCTCGCCTCTGCTCCCTCCACGACATGTTGGCTGAGGTGCAGCACAAGGTGGAGGGCTCGCTTCGGATGATGCAACGCTTTGAGGAGGCCAACAAGCTCTCGGAGCGCATTCAACGCATGCTGACGGGAGAGGAGAGCTTCACCCTCAAGATACGAGACCCCTTGGGCATCTCTTTCATCGGCACCCGGTCTGGAGAAGGGAAAGAAGAGGATGGGGAGTTTGCTCAGGTGCATCGGTTCGCTCGCTCTTGGGAGGAGGACGAAGAGCTGGGCGTGTTGCCTGAGCCACCCGATGAGCAAGCCGACACCATAGACGCTCTCGTCTCTCTCATCGCTTCCTCCAAAAAGGTTGTTGGCTTCACCGGCGCTGGTATTAGCACTGAATCTGGCATTCCCGCCTTTCGCAACGTTCTTCCTGCTCCTTCTTCTTCCTCCTCCTCTTTCATCCAAACCGAACAACAAAAAGAACTCCAAGCGGAACAAGAAGCAGATAAAGCCGAACAAGAAGATGCTATGACCCCCATTTGGTCGCGTTTCGATCCAGATCTTTTTCAACTATCAAAGCTACTGCAATCGGAGGAAGCCCGCAAGGCTTACTGGCAGCTTCATCTCGATCTCAACGACCGGGTAGCCACTGCCAAGCCCAACCCTGCCCACCTCATCTTTGCTCGATTGGCAGAGCAGGGCAAGCTTCGGGCCGTCATCACTCAGAACATCGATGGCCTTCACAACCCTCCCGACCATCCTCTTCTTCCCTCCAAGGAGTTGTTGTTCGAGTTACATGGGAATAACCAAACAGCAAAATGCCAAACCTGCAGAACTGTTTTGCCTTTGAAGGCTGTTGAGGACACGGTGAGAGCTGGCGAGGACGCTCATTGTGATGCCTGTGGGGGAGTAATTCTTCCTGGTGTGGTGGCCTTTGGAGCTAAGCTGGACGACGACGTGTTGCAAGGAGCCAGAGAGGCAGCGCAGGATGCTGACCTGGTTCTGGTGATGGGCACCGGCTTGCTGGTGGCTCCCGCCAACACCATTCCAACGGCAGCCATGAAGGCAGGGGCCAAGCTGGCCATAGTGAACGTGGGAGCGACCAAGTTGGACCACTGGGCAGCCGTGAAAGTGGAGGACAGGTGCGGAGAGGTCATGCAAAAGGTCATTGAGCGTCTCTGCTGATGAGAGGATAGAACCAGTCAGTTTCAACCAAGAGAGATAAAGGTCCCATAAGTTGAAAAAATGTTTGTTCATTTAATTAACACATTCGGGGTCAATTATACACCATCGCTATAAACGCGCATTACCAACGGTGTTTTATCCTCCGCAAACAAGCAACAACAGTAACGGCAGAGAGAAAGACGAAAGAAGTGACAGCAACAACCAAAAACACAAAACCACCCTCCCTCCCTCTCTCCTGCTTCTTCTTCTGTTGTTTAAATATCCGAGCAAGACTCATCCCTTCAACAACGGAAACTGCTGTTTAACTTTTAGAATCTGGTTATTTTTTTAAACAAAAAAACTAAACGAAAACGAATAGCTCACCGACAACAAAACGGCACACCACAAAGATGGAGTTTCTTAGTCGCGAGTTTTCCTTTCGCCGACGGAAAGGCAGCGATGCTGTCGACCGTCGCAGAGGCAAAACTGTGACGGGTCAAGCCGAAGGAGATGCCACCCCTCCCTTTGGCACCTCCACCCTCCGTCTCTTCAACAAAATGAAGCAAGGCGCCGCTCAACTGGAAAGCTATGCTTTGATCGTTTCTCCTACCGAAGAAAACTCTTCTTCCTCTCCCTCTTCTTCTTCTCCGTCAAACAACAACAAAGAAAGCGGAGGAACAAATGAGATGGAAGAATGGGAAGCATGGCGAAAGGCGAGCGGGCTGAGCAAACAAAGAGCGGTGTTGAGGGCGAGAACGTGGGAGAAGCGGTGGTTGCAACGACAGGAAGCGTTGAGGGAGGCGGCCGAGCTGAAGAGGGAAGAGGAGGAAAGAGAGAGGAACCGACGGGAAAAGGAGAAACAGAGACGAGAAGCAGGAGGAGAGGAGGAAGAAAGCGAAAGCGCGGGAGGAAGCAGCAGTAGCGGCAGCAGTGTGAGTAGCTGTAGAAGTAAGGGAAGCAGTTCAAGTTGAATGTATTTGGTTGTTGTTTAATGTTATAAAACGTTGTTGATAGTTTTTTGAGAAGAGAAAGTTAAGACATACACAGAAGAGAGAGAGAGAGAGAGAGAGAGAGAGAGAGAGAGAGAGGAGGGGAGAGAGAGGGGGAAAAAAAGAACCAAAGTAGGTTTTAAAAGATCTTATCTAATAATGCATATAAAAGTACGTTTGCGTTCCTTTTAGTTCGTTGTGTTCGCGAAGAAAGAAAACAAAAAACCAAAAAGAACATAAAGGCAGAAAAGAGAACAGAACAAAGAGAGAAGAATCGAAACAAAAAAAATAAACATGCAACAAATACCCATCATCCTCATTCCACTCGTTCGTAAGTTTTTTTTTTGTTGTTTGTTGCTGTTTGTTTTTTTCGGTTCGTCGTTCGTTTCGTGAAGATAGAAAGAAAAAGAAAAAGATAAAGATAAAGAAAAGATTAGATCCACTTGGCCAACTCATCGTTGAGACGGCTCTGACGGAAGGCAGAGTAGCTCGTATCATGCGCCGGCTTGTGATACGGCATGAACTTGGCCAAAAGGATGCCGGCAGCCGCCGTACAAATGCCCCAAGATACGCCCGCCATGGCGTCCAGCCCGTAGTGGAAGCCACACCAAACGGTGGCGGTCACCAGGCCGGGCACGAGGAAGGCCAAGATCAGGGCCAAGCGCAGGTGGTAGGCCCAGGAGGCGATCCAGCAGACCACGCTGATGGCGCAGTGGCCGGAAGGCATGGCCGTGCCCTTGCTGCTGCCAACCAGCACCCAGCGCACCACGTGCACAAAGAAGTAGGAGACCTCCTCGGGGTCTGGCCGGTCGAAGCGCCAGTAGGGTCCCTCCACGGGGTAGACCAGGTAAAAGGCGTAGCAGGTGAAGAAGCAGAGGGTCATGGCGGAGACGGTGCGGTCAAAGCTCTCGCGGGGGCAGAAGAAGTAGGGCACCGCCACGGAGGCGCCGATGATGAAGTAGTAGGCAAAGTAGCAGAAGTGGAGGTACTCCCCGAGGGCGCGGCCGGGGATGAGCAGCCGCAGATCACGGGCGGGCTGCATGCCGGCAAAAATGTCCTTCTCCATGCGGATGACCTCGTTGTCGTAGCGAAGGCTGCCGTGGTTGTTCTGGATGAGGGAGGCGCACTCGGCGTAGAGGTAGATGAACAAGGCCGCCACGTAAAAGTCCAGAGCAAAGTAGAGGATCCGCACGTCAAAGACCAATCTCCGTCCACCGAGGATGCCGTTCTCCCGAATAAGTTCCTTCTCCCTGAAGCTGGTAGGTTGAGCAAAGTAGTAGCGCAAGAAGCAGACAGTGGGGATCAAAACAAGACGCAACAGGATTCCCGTCCACACCATCTCGGAAACACTTTCCGCGATGAAGCAGAGAGGCAAAGTGGCGATGAGGTAGGCCAAGGCCCATCGGTCGGCGGGCTTCAGGCAGAGAACGATGCCCACCACCCAGTTGAAAAAGTCCGTGTGGCCGTCAAACGTTTTGGCAAAGGCCGCTGTGCAGTGCTGCTCATAGGGGAACTGGTCGATCTGCAGCAGGCGGTTGGCGGAGGGGCTGCTCATCAGCTTTTGGGCTTGTGTCACCGACATCTTTCTGGCTGCAGGGGAGGAAGAGGGGCTTGTGTTGAGGAGAGAAGAAGGGGCAAGGGCAGAGGCAGCGTTTTGTTGTTGTTTGTAGGCGAGTTCATCTTCGTAGAAAGCAGAGGAAGGGTGAGTGGGAGGAGGGGAGGAGAGCAGGAAGGACTTGGAGCGGCCTTTTGTGTGGGCGGCGGGGGTGCTCGGGTTCACAGCGGAGGAGAGCACCTTCTGGGCCAGGGGGGTCGTCAAGGCGGCGGTCTTTGCGGCGGAGGGGGCCACCGTCAGCACCAAGGGGGAGAAGTGGTCGGCCTTCCGCATGGTAAGGGCCGAGGGTACGCGCACCAATGTTTCAGTCATTTGGTCTTACTTGTTAAAAAAAATTACTGATTGACCGTTGGAAGGGGGAATAAAAATAAGAGTAGTTGTGAGGTCGTGGGAGATTTTTCGTTGGCCTTGCTTCGAAGTTGGAGTCAGTTATTGTGTGTTGAGGGAGGAAGAGAGAGAAAGGCCAGTAAAAAATGAACGAAAGAAAAAGAAAATACTGAGAAATAATAGCAATAATAACAACCAACAAAAAAAAAAACAAATCGAATCAAAGAAAGAAAGGGGGGATTCTCCGTTCTAACGTTGATGAGTAATCGTTGTGTTTGTGGTGTGAAGAGAGAACGGTCGGTCTCTTTTTTTTTGTTTGTTGAACGTTATTGAAAGAAAAAATAATCGAAAGAAAAGTAAAGCAAATCTCTCTTAGTCGGAGCAAGACAGGAGAGAAATCTTTTTTTTTTTTGGACGAGCTTTTTTTTTTAAATGTGCTTCCTTCAAATCTTCCCTCCTTGAAACTAAAAGAGCGTGCGTGCAGAGGGAAGTATAGAAAGCCAACAAGAAAAAAAAAAAAAGGGACTGGAGGAACGAAACTCCCCTCAAAAAAAAAAAAAATAAAATAAAGAAAAAGAAGAAAGGGAACAAGAGAGAAAATAAAAAAGCCGCCGTGTGCTTTTTAGAGTGACGAGGAACGTTGATGAATGGGCGAAGGAAAAAAAAGAGAGAGAGAAGGAAAGGAAAAAAAATTA
Source organism: Balamuthia mandrillaris (assembly GCA_031835245.1). NCBI lineage: Eukaryota > Discosea > Longamoebia > Balamuthiidae > Balamuthia > Balamuthia mandrillaris. Next base: position 33,890 of record JAVKOQ010000422.1, on the reverse strand, counting down.
TAGGGCCCAAAAAAAAAAACTCCCCAAACAATAATTATTATTTTTGGTTGTTCGCTATTTGGGTGACCTCGCTATGTTGCGTATGGCAAAAGTCAAAAAAAAAAAAACGTTAAATTGCAGGTTGGGGCCGGTTTTATGGTGTGGCTGCCTTGGAGAGTACGCCATTGCAATTCGAACCGTCCGAGCTCGGACTTTTATGGAAAAAAATCCAAATTCGGCGCGATCTGCTGTAGCGAGATTGGTTGAAAAACTCCTACTTTCTTGGAATTTGGGAAACAGACGAGCAAAATGGAGAATACCATAGATTGCATTCTTTACATAACATAACTTCGGACTTTTTTTTGGGTGTTTGACAAGCAAAAAATTCCGTAGGAAAGTTCCATCGGGCCACAGAGAGGAGAGAGAGGAGGGAACGAAAAAACAAGTTTCGTGTGTGTCGTAGACGGAACGTACGTAGAGAGCCATTTGGTTTGTAGTTGACAACGTTCTGTTCTTTCGGTGGTTTTTTTTTGGGGGATTTTTTTTTGGGGGTCGTTCTCACTCGCCGAATTGGTCGGTGTCATCCTCGTCATCTCCCAGCATGTACCATGCCTGGAGGTCCGTGGGGTCCTTGTTTTTCTCCATTTTGTCAAAGCCAAGGGCCACCGCCTCCAGCATCCTGTTCAACGTGGCCCAGCTCAAACGTCTTATTCTTTCTCCAGCAGCAACAGCTGTTGTGGTAGTCTCTGTTGTTGGTGCGGCAGTTTCTGTGTTGTTACCCTTGGAGCACGAAGTGGTTTTAGAGAAGGAGAGTTGTGGTTGTGGTCCAGCTGTGGTAATGGCGGTGGTGAACAGTTCCACAGGAGGAGAGGTGCTGATGAATTGGGCAGAGTCACGTTTCTTGTAGCCACGCTTCTCCACATAGTCGTACCCCACAAAGAGCACTGGCATAGGGCGTACAGTAGAGGCCATTTGCTTTGTTGTATCTTTTTTGGGTTTGTGTGTGGTAGTTTTGCTGCTCCAAAAGAAATAAACAACAATAGAACGAGAGCCAGCAAAAACCAACCCAATAAAAAGCACAACCACCAAGCAAGTAGCACTGGTGCGTGTCTGTGCGGGCGGCGCACGGGTCAAAACCTCTCCAAAAAGACAGGCGATGGAGTGTTTCGTCGTGGCATCATTTCCTTTTCGGAGCTGTTTTCACTGGATTTTCCATTGAGAAATTTTATGATTGGTTGAAAAAATGGAGATCCTTTCCTTAAAAAGATAAAGTGACTTTAGATGATTTTACAGAATTTAGGTGGCGTGCTACTTCTTTTCCTTCTTCTTTCCTCCCCCCCAATGAGTTGTTCTTAGGGGATTTCTTGCTTCTCTGCGTTATGAAGTCCGCAGAAACGACACTTGCCGACATCCTCCTTGTAGAACGCATCGCAGTAGGGGCACTGATAAAATGTCTTGCTTCGAATCAAATCTTGCGTCTATTCAAACAAAAAGAAAAAATAAATGTCAGTTACATGGAAGAGAGAAAAAGGGGAGGGAGACAGAGAAAAAACATACCTTGAAACAAAAGCGAATGCGGTTGTTACAGCTCTCGCACTTATTAGACAGTGGCACGGAAGTATACGAACAATGCGGGCAACAATAACTCGGCAACGTCGCATTTGCTCCACCCTTGCTCGCTGCTTCCTTACTCCTCTCCCTCAATTCCTCTCTATCCGGCGGATATGCAGCAGCGCGGGCTCGGTCGTCCGTTCGCTTGGTTGGCGGTGGGGGGCGCACTAACAGGTCCTCATTGAGCATGTCGGCGGCGATGAGCTCCCGCACGTAAGTGTGGTTGCCCTCCTTGGTGTTGTACTCGATGGCGATGCGCTGGCAGATCTCGCGGTGGGGCGGGGCTAGTGGGATCTCCGCCAGACATTTGCTGAGGAAACCCAGCGATTTGTTGGCGGTGGCGGTGGAAGACGAGGTGGTCATGGAGGAACCTTCTTCTGAGAAAGATGAAAAACTGGTTCTTTTGTGTTTTTGGTGTTGGATTGGTTTGTGGTTAGGTTTTTAATAAGCAAATGATGAATGAGAATAGAAGAGAGGAGAGAGGAGAGGAAAGAGGGGCAAGAGCGAAGAGAGAATGGTGAACGGGGAGGGAACAAGTAAGGTGTACCTGCTGCTGGTGTTCTTGGTGGCGATCATTTTGGCGGGAGGGTGGTTGTTGGTGGAGGAGGAGCCGTCTCCATTTTCAAGAGTGCCTTGCTGTAGCTTATCCAAACGTTTGATGTCGATAAGTAGCGTAAGGGCTAGCATGTAGGCCACACTGAACTTCATCTCTCTGCGTTTTGCAGCTGAATCTTTCTCTGTTCCTATTGTTTTTTAAAAAAATGCAACCAGAGGTCAAAAAAATGCTAGTTTTAAAGAGAGAATAAATAAAATAGACATACTCAAATGACGTATAGAAGCTTCAGCATCTTCCAAAGCAGCGGAAAGAAAACCTTTCTCAAAGTTTTGCATGCAGCTGGTAATATATTCGGATGATGTACTGTTCGAAAACAAGTGAGCAACATGTTTGTAAAAGAGAAGCGAAGAAAGGAGCAATAAGAGAAGAGGATAGCCAAGAAGAGTTTTCTTACGTTTTGCGAACCCGAGGAACACCCAAAGGAGGGATGGCGGCGGTAGCAGGGATGCCAAGATGGGGCGTTGGCAACTCGAATCTAAACTTGCTGTGGTCAGCAGAGGACACGTGCTTGGCGGCGTCTTGGTTTACCTCCTCATCCACCTCGTCCTCATCAACATCATCTTGTGTCCTGTCCGTAAATGAGCCCTCAAAAGTATCTTCGCGCAGCTGTTTTGAAAAACAGGAATACTGGAATTAGAGAAGAGAACGACGAGGAGAAAAGAAAAAAAAAACGTACGGAAAGGATGCTGGATGCTGCACTTCGAGTTCGGCCCTTCTGGCGTTTCCTTTTAGACCTATCTCGAGTGCTAGATCTTGCTGAACTTGCTCCTTCGCTATGGTCCCTGTTACTTTCTCTCTCTTTTTCTCTTGCATCTCCTTTCTCTGAAACATCTCGTTCTTCCTCCGGTGAAGCAGGAGTAGTGGTTCCAGGACGAGGAGAAGTTGAACCAGAAGCATCATTGTTGATAGGGGGAGGAGAGCTGGCCGTTCTCAACTTCTTGCCATGAGTAGATGTGCTGCTGCTAGTGCTATCATCATCCTCGTCCTCTGCGTTGCTGTCCTCGCTCAGTACGTTGAAGTTGGTGCCAACCACACCCACACTGCGACCGCCCATCGACGTGGCCTCCGAGAAGCTCTCACTCTCGCTGTCCGGTTCGCTGTCAGAGTCACTCACCTCCTCGGTCGATGTTGGGTTGAACTTGGGTAAGTTTTCATCGGAGAGAGACCGCCGTAAAGTTGGTGAGGAGGAGTCAGTGACGGTCTTGTATTTTGTTCGGATATAGTCCAGCCGCGAGGGGGGTGCCAAATTGGCAGTTCCTTCACCGACAACACCGTCTTCAGCATGTCCGTCCCTATTATGTGTGCGTGTGAGAGTGAAGATTCAGAAAACGAAGAAATGAAACAGAAAAGAGCGATAGGGAACGTACCCAGCTTCTTGAGTATCCGGCCCAGAGTTACGGTAAGTGGTAGATATGAACAGGATGTTCCAGTCAACTTTGGAGTTGAGCCATTGGTTTACGTTTTGTAATTGCATAGGAACAACCGATCCTTTGCTTCCATCCTCCTTACGAACCTGATGAGCGAATAGGCAATGAGTAATTGTTTACGTACAATAATCAAAAGCAGTAGTTGTTCTTCTTTGACTTGCGTACCCTAACAATAGAAGTGGTACCGCGCATGATATTCCAGTGAGAATTCGTGCCAGGTGTTTCATATGCCCAATCCAATGGTTCAACTCGTTCGTTCTCCTGCATTATCGAAAAAGTAAGCAAATAAACGAAGAAAGAAGCGAGAGAACAAAGAAAATGATAAATATTTACCTTGAGATTATCCAAGTATACTTGACAAGCATCCTCCAAAGTAAACAATGTTGTGTTGACCTCGTCGAGCTTTTGCCAGTTTCTATCATCAAGGGTGACTTGCTTGGATGGCTTTGTTAACAAAGCCTTCTCTTTGCCTTTGTTCTTCCTTAACCCTCCTTTGGATCCTGCCACAGGAGAGGAAGCAGAGGAAGAAACGAGACTGCCCTCCTTCTTGACTTGCTCTTGCAAAGCCTTTATCTTGTCGCGATTGCCGTTGATAGCGTAGATGTAGAGCAGAGAGTAAAAGTCCTTCGCGGTGGCGTAGCATTGCTCTGCTACCTTAAATTGACCGTATCTCACCGCTATTTTGCCAAGGTTCAAGAACTTGGAGTGTAATGGTGACTGGTAGCTCAATTTGGGATAGTCTGGACGAAAAGGAAATTAGAAAAGTACAGGAAAAGCAAAACAAACAACAAGGAGGGCGCAACCCACCAGAACACGTCTTGTGAGCATCGACCAAAAACTGAAGGGCCTTTCTGAACGACAGAGCACGCAGCGCTAGATGATGCTTATGAAGGATCTGAAAACGGGGCGACTTCTCCACAAGAGCAAGAGCCAGATCAGGGAATCCTCGTTTGTCCAACTGATCTACCAAATAGGGGGTTATGCGGCGTCCGTCGAAACGTTCTACCAAACGAGCCAACGTAGACCGCAGATGGCTCTGGGAGGGCAAAAGATGGTTTGGCAGACAGACCTCTCCCAACAAAAGGGGTTCGAGGAGGCCGACTGGCAGCACTCGGATTTGGGTGCGATCCTTGTAGGCTGTTGCATATAAGAGCCGATCGTTCATTACCGTAGCTATGACTATATTTCGGTATTGTTTTGTCGTTGTTTAGTGTAAGAAAGAAAAGGTACAGAAGGGAAGAGACAACAAAGTTACCAGCTCCAGTATTTTCCAAAGAACTCAAAGGTCGTAACGCTCCATTTGCAGTCACGTACTGAAGATGAGAAGGAGTAGTGCACAGTACAGCGTTGCCGACCCAATAAATGCTATGAAAGTAGAGATTGTTGTTCTGTTGCTGTCGGTCGTTACTCCGGTCAAGTTGAATATAATCTTGCGGAGCATGAACAGAGCACAACAGCTCTATCTCCCCTTGCAATGTGACGGAGATGATGCGAATGGAGGTTGTGGTGAGAATGGCGGCCAAATGGTACTTGGCAGAGTGAGCATATGTCTTCCACTTTACATCCAGAACACGTTCTCGCTGGTCTCGTGAGAGTTGCAGCAAGTGCTTGTGTGGATTGAATATCGGTTTTGTGTTAGCTACTTTCTTGGAAGCAGCATTTTCTGCTTCATCATCATCCTCGACATCATCATCATTGTTGTTATTGCTTTCTTTTTTATGGTGGTGATGATGACGATGATAAGCCTCCAGCTGTTCTTGGCTCTGAATGCAGGGCGCAAACTCGGAAACAGCATTGGAGCCCGTGACAGCGTTCATTGACAATATGAGCTGGTAGTTATTCTCGTCAAAGAAAAAGATTGCTCGTTCGTTACCTTGATATTGCTTGTTAACAACAGAAAGCAAAATGGAAATGCTAGGCATGAGAGAGAGAGAGAGAGAACGCACTTAAAGGAGTGTGAAAGATTCTGCTCATGGGAGCTTTAAGCCGTATTTCATACTGATTTTTCACTTCAGAGGAGGGAATATTTCGAATGGTAATGGCCTCTCCGTTCTCCGCCAAAGTCACATATTCCAGATTTGTGGCTCCGATAAAACATCCATCCCGTCCTCGGCGCAGATTGCTCATGTTCTCTGCTTCTCTATCAGGGCCACCATAGACTAACGCGTAAAAATAGTTAGAGCGCGGCTCCAAAGTGCTGGTGCTCGTTTTGGACACGTCCGAGTCTAAGATAGGATTGTATTTTAGTTTGTTTGAGAATATGAAACAAGAAAGGAGCAGAAGTTTAGAAGAGAAGAAAGGGTTAAAAAAATTAAATACCCGATGAGGTAGGAGAGTCTGGAAGCAGCAAATGATCCAAGCTCTTGGAGGATCCAGGGTCTACCATGGAGTAGCTTTGGTAGAAAACCAAGTACTGCTTTTGTTTAGGGCTGTAGTGAAAGCGAGTGGTATGAAGGGCGCATGTCTTATCAAATTCATGTTCGGGCAAGTCGGCTTCTAGCAGGTTGTTGCGTTCGATGATAGAATGAGACTGCAAGAAAAGAGAAAATAATATGAACAATAAGAGAAGAATGAGACATAAATAAATAAACAAAAGAAAGATGTAAGTTCTCAAGCCTAACTTACAATTATTTTGGTGGAGTCAACAAAATGGAATTTAGACTGAGGGTAGTCAAAAGCGAACTTCTCTTCCTGGAAGAAAAGAGGGGGCACGTCCAGCGTATCTACTTTTGGTAATACTAGCAATGGCTCAGTGTGACTGAGCAAAGAATGTACCACGTAGTGATTACGTTGGAGAAATGATGTAAGTAGATGATCTCCAGTAGTTCCTTGTTTTGTAAGCTGCGTATGTTTTTTTCAAAAATATGTGAGACTCTGAACTTGTTGACTCGAGAAATGAGGAGAGGAGAGGAGAGGAGAGGAGAGGAGAGGAGAGGAGAGGAGAGGAGGAGAGAGGAGAGGAGAGAGGGAGAGGAGAGGGAGAGGAGAGAGGAGAGGAGGAGAGGAGGAGAGGAGAGAGAGGAGAGGAGAGGAGAGGAGGGAGAGGAGAGGAGGGAGAGGGAGAGGAGAGAGGAGAGGAGAGGAGAGGAGAGGAGAGGAGAGGAGAGGGAGAGGAGAGGAGAGGAGAGAGAGGAGGGGAGGGAGGAGAGGAGAGGAGAGGGAGAGGAGAGGAGGAGAGGGAGAGGAGAGGAGAGGAGAGGGAGAGGAGAGGAGAGGAGAGGAGGAGAGGAGAGGAGAGGAGAGGAGGAGAGGAGGGAGAGGAGAGGAGAAGGAGAGAGGAGAAGGAGAGGAGAGAGAGGAAGAAGGAAGAGAGGAGAGAGAGAGGAGAGGAGAGGAGAGGAGAGGAGAGGAGAGAGAACAAAAGAACTTACATCATAAGAAAATGCCATGTAGTTCAATTCATCATGAAGAATGACGTCGGTAGCCCGTAAGGAAGGAGGGTGAAAGTTTTTGGAAAAAGCACCCAAGCGTTGCAACCGCCGTTCCATCTCAGTGGACAAGGCGTTGAAGGGTTGAGTGTAGCCTGCTGGTTGAACAGGAATCTTCTTGGCTGCAATGTCCAATTTCCATGACCGAAGTTCTCCTTGTGTGCTAATTGTGGAGAAAAAGGGAAGAGTGTGATGAAAGAAAGCGCCTTCTATCATGCCTTGTTTCGTTGATATCTTTCGCCTGGATAGAGAAGAGATGGAGCGGATATGAGAAAGGCAATAAAATGATGAGATAAGGGATGAAAGACTTGAAAAGCAATGACATACCCTCCGTAACAAGTGAGAGTGCTGTTTTTGGCAATCTCCCAAACTACAATAAGACCGTCGCGGCCAATCGCTATAAGGATTTCTTTCTTTGGATAAAATAAAATCTTGCACACTGAAGAGCCAATAAGTCCTCCTTTCATTGCCAATCCTGCAAAGTCTGCAAGCGTAGAAAAAACGGGTTAAACGCAAAGAGAAAAAACATCTCTCTTTGATTTTCTTATTGCAAAAACGGTACCATCAGATTGAGAGGCTAAGCGTTTATTCTTGTAGTCCCACACCCGGATGAGATTATCTGTGTTTGCCACGACCTGAGACATTAGGAAAAAATTGAGAAAAGAGAACGTAGCGTTAGTTTCGCATCCATAAAATGCGGAAACCATAACGAGACGCACCAAGAGTGGCTGAATCGGGTGACAAGCAAAAGCAGCAACAGGTTTCTTTGTTTCCATTTTCCAGGAAGACTTGGTTTTGGCTTGCAAGTCGATTACTGCAAGGAGGAACAAATTCAACAAGATTTTTCAAAAAAGAAATAAAGACGCTGAGACGAACCGTTGATCTCTCTAGTCATTGCTTTGCTGTAAAATAACCAAGGCATGATAGGACTGATGCAAAGGCCTTGAATTGCTCTTTTTTCAGGGCTCTTGGGAGGCGAAAACACGCAACTCAAGCCCATGGCTCCTACGTGAGTGGGGTTGGCGTACTCTCCCTCAAAGGTGTAAATATGTCCATCCTAGAGTCCAGTCATTGGTTTCCGTAAAGAGCAAAAGTGATCGAGGAGAAGAAGGAGAGAAGAGCGAGGGAGGGAGGGAGAGAGAGAGAGAGGGAGAGAGAGAGAGAGAGAGAGAGGGACATGAAATGAGGGATAGAATAAAGAAGAGGAAATTTTACGTCGGTGGCTGCAACGAGGTAGTCATTGGAAGTAACGAGGTGGGTGATGCGCGCCCCTCTGTCCACTTTCGCCCTACCCGTAACCGTATTTGTAAGCAAGTCATAGGCTGACCACAACAAATATTTAAGGTTAACTTTGACTCAGCCGAAACAAATAAAGAGGTTCAAAAAACAAAAAACTCACCCAAGATGCGATCCGTCAAAGCGAGGTAGATGGAAGGTCGGTCCGGATGAAAGCAGAGAGCGGTAACCTCTCCTGGTTCCACCAGTTCAAGTGTACGAGCGGGAATGATATCCATTGTGTTTGCTTGTGCTTCTTCCTTACAACACCGCTATTAGCAAACCGCGGAAAACGAAGATCGATCCGTCAACAAAATAAAAAAAAGGGGGGAGAAGTAACGAACGTTAAACAAAAAAGGCTTTGGCGGTCAATCCCAACCCCAACCAAAAGAAAAAAAAGTTTACAAGCTTGACAGTGGTGCCGGTCGAGGTTTTTTTTTAAATGCCTGTTACACCTTTCTTTTTCCCCCCGTGTGTTGCCACAAAATAAATGAACAAGCAGCTTGCAATCCCAAAAGGAAGGAAAGCACTTTCCTCTCTTCTCTGCTTCTTCTTCTTCGCTACGCTTTTCTTTCTTTTGCCGTTTCTCTCTCAATTTATTTTTTATTTTTTTCGCGTTCAAGAAATTATTTTTCGAAAAATTTAATAATAATTAACACGAGGAGTCATAAAAGACAGCTAATGATCTTTCTTTGCTTGAGGGGTATCTTGATCATCAAAGTTTAGATCAACTAGGAGCGGAGGGTGAGGTTGAGGACGCGGAGGAAGAAGCGACGGCGCCGTGTTGGCTCTCTTGTGCCTTGTTCTTCTGTCCTGCATCGATGCGGGCTTCTTGGAGTCGGCGCCGTGGCTGCTGTCCTCCTGGATGTTCGCGGAGGATGGCTTTGTCGTAGTGCTGGCGGCGGTAGTGGTGGCGGTGGGAAGAGGCATCCTCCTTTTGTAGATGCGCCGTTCGGAGGAGGCCCGTTGACGACCGCTAGGCTGTTGTTGTGGTTCTCTGGGGTCTTTGTCTCGAGGGATGTCGGCAGAGAGAGTGGAGTTGGCCTTTGCAAGGACTGGCTTCTTTTTTGCTTTGTTGGGGCCGTCGACCGGCGGCGCAGCAGCTGCATCCTCTGAGGGCTTCCAGTAGAAGTATTCTATCTCTTGTGGCTTGGGCATTTCTTGCAACTGGAAAAACCGCAAACCACTCTCGCTTCGCACCAATAACCCATCCGCTTTTCTGTCCACTTGCAGTTGTTTCACAGCTCGCTGCAACTGCACCTCTTCCTCCTTGTTCTTCTTCTCTTTCTTCTCCTTCTTCTTCTCCTTCTTCTCCTTCTTCTCCTCCTTCTCCTCCTTCTCTTGCTTCTTGGGTCCCAAGCTGGATTTGGCTTTGTCCCACTTCTTTTTCATCGCGGGGCTCTCTCGCTTATTTTCTCTCTCTCTCTCTCTCTCTCTCTCTCTCTCTCTCTCCTCTTGGACACTCTTAACTTTGCTCAAACTCGGTTTTGAAACGACTGGACAAGTTGGCATACATAGGCCTGTTGGAACAGGCCAATCGCAAACTCAAACACTGCAGCTGCGTTCTTTCCGTCGCTGTAGTGGTCAGCCAGCTTTCATCGTGGCTTCGTTCCTCCTCTTCTTTCTCTCGCCGCAAAGAAGAAGAAGAACAACTAGAAGAAGAACAAGAAGAAGAGGAAGCAAGAAGAAGTTCAATCACGTACATCCAAGATTAACTTTCGAGAAGTAAGCAATGGCTTTAATGCAACAGGCAAGGTCTTTAGTTCCAAGTAGGAATGTGGTCTTCATACTTGTCAGGAACACCTTCATACATCAAAAAGTCATCGTCGATGTACGGCTTCCACTCGGGCCTCAGCGCCAGATCATCGTCGAACTTTTGTTGCTCGAAGGCCAGGTGCTTGTCTCCCCACCTGTTACCATTCACAATGCGGTGTTAGTGCGAGCTGAACTTGGCAAGAACAAAGAGACAGAAGCAAGTTCAAATAGAGAGGAAGCTTACAAAGAGGTAGTGAACTCGCTGCGAAGGATGAGGTCACCAAGATAATCGATGGTGTCATTGTGAGGCCAGTTGGGTCCGCTAAGACCGTACAAGCGGAAAGCGGGCTTTCCAACAAGAGGAGAGTCCTTGCCCACGTGCTCGGAGATCTTCTTCATCACGGCACTGTCCTCGTTGCCGTCCAAGATTTGCTTGAGGGCAGGGTTGGGTTGAACGATGATATTGAGGGGGAACTTGGGATTGTTGACGCGTTTGCCGTTGGATTGCATGGCGGCCATTCCAGAGAGGCCCACCAAGCCTTCGTAGATGGAGACCTTCTGGAAAGCTTTGGCCTGTCGTTTGTTTGTTTGTTTGTAAAGAAGCGAAACGGAGTCAGAGAACAAGGATGGAAAAAAGAAACGGAGAAGAGAGGAGTTACTTACAAGGAGGCCCATCAAAAAGTTGTAATCGAAACGGGGAACGTGGTTGCAAAGAGGGTGCTCGAAGAGGTTCATGCCATCATGTCCAGTCATCTTATACATGGCAGCAAAGTTGAAGCTGGGTTGCTTGTCTAAAAGTAGTTTCGTTGCAGAAAGACTTGGTCAACAAAAGAAAAACAAAAAAGGCTATAAGCAGCACTGAGGGGGAAGAGAGAGAAAGAGAGAGCACACCGATGAAAAACTTGAGGGCATAAGCAGGGTTGATGCCAGCACCGCTGAACCAACCGCCAGGAGAGGGCTCGTTCACAGTGGACAAACGGATGATGCCCTCCGCACCGCTCTTGAACAAGCCGGTGTAGTTCTGCTTGGCCAAGGGGGAGGGAACGTAGTCGAACTTGGCGACGGCGCCCACGATGTGGACCACACGAGGTCCGTAGGGACGCACGTCCGAGTCAACGGTGAAGGCGAGGCTCATGTTCCAGCCGAGGATCATCTTGAGGGAGTCCAAACCGCCGGTCCAGTTTCTGGGGGTCCTGTCCTGAGTCAGGAGCTTCCAGAGGATTCCCCTCTTTTCGGAGGCGGGTCTCTGTTGGTAGTTATCGGGGAGGCCGGCGTCGCTATCGCTGCTGTCGTCATCGCAATCAAAGCAGTTAGTGCCGAGAAGCTCCTCCTCCTCCTCAATGGCGATCTTGTTGTAAGCGCCGTTGTTGGGGGGAACGGGCACGGCCGAGCTGAGGGCAAGCAGCACCAAGAACAGCCCGAGGCTCATGCAAATGGCAATATGCAGCTTCATATTGTTGTTGTTGTTGTTGTTGTTAGGCTTGGTGGTGAAAAAAAGAAAAGAAATAAAAATGAAACCAAAGTTTTAAAACTGCCTTGCAAGAATTCATTTCGTTGGGTTGTTGTTGGGCCACAGCAGAAAAAAAGAACGTGGAATTCATTCATAGCCAGAACAAGCAACGGGCCCGATGCTTGATCGGCTGCAGTTTCAAACCACCAATCAACAATCAAAAAAGAGGTGGCACTTGCCATAAAAAGACCTCTCTTCGCTCGTCGACAAAAATTGAACATGTCGACAATAAATTTTGCTTTTTCTGTAGACATATGGGCAACAAAAGAGACGGAATGGACAGAGCAGGAGACAACACGGGAGGTGCAGCAGCAGAACCGGGGAGTCCCGCTACTTGCAGTTTGTTGGAGGAGCTGGGCTACTACTTTGATGATGAAGGGCGGTTGCGTGAGATGGCCGCCGGAAACGGGTGGAGCTTTACGACCAAGGAGGACATGGAGGCAGTGGGGGAGGCGGTGGTGCAGCACATTCAGCGACAGATGAGGGAAGATGGGAGGTACGGCCCGTTGGAAGAGATCTGGTTGCCTCTGTCAGATAAGGAAGAAGAGGAAGAAGAGGATGCAGTTGAAGAGGGAAAGAGAAGAACGAACAAAAAACGTAAGATTTCAAAACGGCCTGCTTGTCTCTATGGTAGCAAATGCTACAGACAGAACCCCACTCATCCACAAAAATATTCCCATGGATCAGAAGAAGAGAAAGAAGAAGAAAAAGAGGAGAAGAAAGCGACCAATAAAAAGGAATACGAAAAAGAAGGAAAAGCAACGCCACAAGAACCACGGTGCAACATATTTCTCAGCAAGAATTGGCAACGCGCCAACCGGCTCATTCTGTTCATTTGCGGCATGGGACCAGCAAGGTTTCAATCTCCACCTTGTTCTCGCACTTCGTGTGCTTGTCGTTATCCTTCTTGCGTTCATGTGCTTGCTCTTCTTGTTGTTGTTTTTGTTCTTTTTATTCTTCGTTCTATTTCTTTTTCGTTTTTACTATTTTACCTGTATCTTCATTTGTACATTAGAGCTGGACAATGGTCAAGAAAGCTCTGTCTGGGTGATAGTCTCCAAACCGGGTCATTACTTCCTTACTTAGAACGAGCAAAAAACGAGGGCTATGGTGTTGCCATTCTCAATCCAAACCTTAACAGTGTCCCCACAACACCAACAACCAAACGACCAGAAGAAGAAGAAGGCGAAGAACAAGACGATAAAGTAACGACTGCAAGCGATAAAGTGGCCATCCCTCACAACGAAAATGGATTCATGCATATGTTATACGTGTGGGATAATATCCTTTGGCCAGGTGTCAACAACGCTACCAAGTTATTCATCGTAAGCCATAGCTTTGGTGGCGTTCATGCTGTTGCCCTCATGAGCGATAGACAGTCTCAGGTGTTGCCCAAGTTACGAGGTTTGCCATATTTACTTTCTGTGTTTTTCTTCGTCGATCTGTTGAAAAAGTCTAACAACTATTCCATGGTTGGTAGGCGTTGCGTTCACAGACTCAGTGCACACAACCTCGGACATGACGCCTCCCTCTGTCCTCCATTTTCTCCAGCGTCACTGCAAGAACTGGGTGGCATCATCTTCTCCTCTGGATGAGCCGGTGGAAGACCCGAACGGTTGCCATTGCCCGTGCGTCAGCGCTGGTCACACAATGCACGAGATGACCAGCAGCACCGCCATGGACTCTGTCTTTCGGTTCTTTCAGGAGCAGACAAGAAGGCGGATAGTTCTACCAAAGACATTACCTTCTGCTGCTGCTGCTGCTGCTTCTTCTTCATCCGGACAAGGCACTGGCGCAAAAACAATGCCCAAAAAACAGACCAACGCAACGACTGCAAGAAAGAGGAAACCCGCAAACAAAAAATGATGTGACCCGGGCGTCGACAAAATCTGTCTCTATTTTGTCGACGTCCAGAAATTGGCGGGAAAAAATTTGGCGGGAATAAACAATAAAAACGTTCGAGGAAACGAGTAGCGCGAGCAACCAGCTATCTTGAAAAAGGTGGCATAGCTATGCTGTTGTGTAGTGCACACACAAAGAGGAGCTTTTTGTGTTTGTTGTTTATTTATCTATTATATTTTGGCAACTCCGTAGCTTCAAAAGGGGGAGAAGGAAGGAAGCAAGAAGATTTTGTGCCTTCTTGGTGAAAGGAACAGCTTGGTTTTTTTTTTTTGAAAAAAAGAGATTCGTAAGGAAGATGAGTTCGGTTACGGTTACGAATGTGGAGGTGTTGGACAATCCTGCAAAGTTTGTAGATCCCCTCAAGTTTGAGATCTCCATGGAGTGCTTTACGGAGCTTAAAGAAGGTTGGTAGCTGTCGTTCTTTTTTTCTCTCCCTCTCCTCCTATCGTAACCGATTTTCGCTTTTGTATCGCTAGATCTGGAGTGGCGGTTGGTTTACGTTGGCTCAGCAGAGAGCGAACGCTATGACCAAGAGCTTGAATCTGTTATGGTAGGTCCCATTCCAGTGGGGGCCACGAAGTTTGTGTTTGAGGTAATCTTTTGCTTTTTCTCCCCTTACTCTCCGCCTTACTTTTCCACTCTTCGCCATACTTTTCTTGTCCTTTTCTTTTGTTGTTTTTCCTTTTCCTCTCCTTGTTGTCTCTCTTGTTCTCTACGTCGCGTTTTTCTCTCGCCTTCTCTTTCTTAATCCCTCATTCTTATTTTGCTCAAACGAAAAGGCCAACCCACCGGACCCAAGCAAAATACCAGCAGATGATCTCCTGGGTGTGACAGTCATCCTGCTCCACTGCTCCTACCAAGGCAAGGAGTTTGTGCGGATCGGCTTCTACGTCTCCAACAGCTACTCCGACCCTGCCCTCATGGAGAATCCTCCCTCCCCTCCTCGCTACGAAGATATTGACCGGAACGTTTTGGCGGACAAACCCCGAGTGACCAGATTCCAAATAGAGTGGGACAATCCTCTTGCTCTGCCGGAAGGGCAACCATCAGCGCTTCCGATGGGGCTTGAGGGAGAGGAGATTGGAGGAGAAGGAGAAGGAGAAGCGGAAGAAGAGGAGGAAGAGGAGGAGGAGGAGGAGGAGGAAGAGGAGGAGGAAGATATGGAAGGAGAAGAAGAGATTTGATTGTAAAGTTGTCGTTTTTTTTTGTTTTATTCGCATGGAGTGAATGAAGCGGAAGCAGCTGTTTGTTTTTTTTCGTTCCTCAAGCATAGCGGGTGGCCGAGTGGTATGCTTGGTTGATGTGCCGTAGAAGCTCCCAGCTGAGAGGATACTTTTGCAGCTTATCGTACATGTCGCGGTTGATTGTGTCAAACAAGTCCTTTTGTTTTGCCTTCAACTCCACTTTTTTGTAAAGTTTTTAGCACGTTAGTGATGCTTATCGGTCCCAGTCTCTTTCTTTTTATTCGTACCATAAAAGTCATGCCGTTGGGAAGGGTCGGAATACCACGAAAGAAACTCTTGTTGTAATATGGCGCCTCTCTTGTCCAGATCCACGTGTTCCTAGTTAAAAAGACAAGGAGAGAAGAACAAGTAGAAGAAGAAGGACAAGAATAAGAAGATGAACGAAGACAACAACAAGCATGCAAAAAGAGTGAGCACAAGATAAAGAAGAAAAAGAGAAGAGACAAAAAAAAACCAGAAAGAGATCTGTAGCAAGTTCGGGCCATTCGTTGTAAGATGCCCAACATTCACAAGCGGTGGCAACGGCTTCACTGCCTTCCGCACCGATCACGCGGGTAAAAGTGTTTCTAAACATGAAAGGGTTTCATCTTAAGAAAGAAGAAGAAAAAAAAGAAGAAACAAGAAGACTCACAATAAGGAACATTCCAAAGACTTGGTAAAGATTGTAAAGCCGGCCTTATGGAATTGTAACAACGTGTCCCTGTCCACTTCTCCTGCGCCTTCCTTGTCCATCATCTCAAATGCCACTATTATACACAAACACTTGCAATAAGAACAACAACAACAACTACAAAATAAATCAGAGAAGAGAGAGACCTTTTCCTCGCTCTTGTTTATCTTGTAGCTTGGAAATGGCGACAACCGCTTCCTCCAAAGAGAGAGCATTATCCAGATCCTTGTCAAAGACACGAAGGACGAGCTGGTGGACGTGATCCTCCAGAGAAGGATTCTTATCAAAGATTTGGAGATGGGTTGCTTCATCCACACGGCACCAAGTATAATCCGCTGCTGCTCCTGTTGCCTCTGATATCACTTTTACCTTGTTTTGTCGTTCATGTGTTATTACTACTTGTAAAACAGCACCGTAAGGAATGAAGCTGTTGGTTTGCTTTGGTTACCATTTTTCTGACGATAGGCAGATGCAAAGTGCATATTTTGAGGACGTCTTTCTTGTCTTTGAGAGGCTCTTCCAGACAGTCTGTTTTGGTGTACGCTCTCCATATCTCTCTTATTTTCGAGGGCCGCACTATCAATGAAGCAAACTGGTCAAGAAAGAAGAAGAAGAGTAGAAGAAGAAGAAGAAGAAGAAGAAGAAAATACGAACGAGAGGAAACGCTGGTGAGCACCTCGAAGAGTCCGGCCTCCACCAACAGACTGGAGTGGAGCTCAAAGCCCAATGTGATCTCTCCTGTTACTCTTTCTTTGATTTTGTCTGACATGTTCTCGCGAGGCACCAATGGAAGTGTGATGGTTCTTCCGGTTTGTGCATTGTCTATCATGAGCATTACAGGCAGTTCGACTTGGCCCACTGAATGTCGTTTTCACAATTGAAAACAACATAAGATGAGATTATAAGAGAGAGAGAGAGCGAAGAGAGAGCGAGAGAGAGAGAGAGAGAGAGAGAGAGAACGAGGAATGAAAAACTCACAAAAGTCATCTCTGCCAATGAGATCGCGGTCAAAAACTGAGACGTTCAGCACAGTGTATTCCGCATGCAGACGACTGGTATGAAGGATGATACAGAAGAGCGATTAAGCCTTATTTGAATAGAAAAAAGAGAACACAACAGAGGACAGAAAGTAGAGCTAGCTCTTAGAAAGATAGGAAAGAGGGAGTAACGAACAGCATTAGTTTTTCTTCCCAAACAGGATTCTTCAGAGAAACCAAATAGGCAGGTGAGCCAAGAAAGTTAAGGTCAGCATTGGAGAACAGGAGAAGAGAAGAGAAAGAAGAGAACAATGAAGAGCAGAGAACGATGCAACAGACCAGAGTTTTCTTTTTGACTTTGGTTTTCTTGTGGGTGTCCGAGTTGGAGCCTACCCAAGAAACGACCACATAGGGATCCGACTTGCCTTTAAAAAACAACCCCAACAACGCATAAGCCACAAAAAGGACCCAAGGAAAACACAAGCAAGGTGTTGGTACCGTTCGAGTCGGCAGGTCGCACGTCATCAGCCTTTATAACGTGGACGAAAATGTCTTCGCCGACAAGCGTATGGTTATATTTCTTGGACATGTCGGTGTGCATGGCTTATACGTTGACCCTACGCGTCTTCTTCTTGCTACCGTAAGATCAAAGATATCCCACCGGTAATGCTTTTTCTTCTTTCTTGCTGTTCTTGTTTTCTATATTGATGAATTAAGGCTTTCCGTTCAATCCCTACCCATCCCACTTTGTTTTTTTCAGATTCTTTTGGAGCGAAAACACAGAACAAAAAGAACGCAGAGAAAGAAAGAATGAAGGACGCGAGCAGTGGCAACCTTTGTTGGGACGAGCAACTCATTCCGGGAGAACTGTTGGGGTCCATCTTTTCTCGGCTTCCAGAGGACATGGTTGCGGTGGCAGCCAGGACTTGCCGCTGGTGGTTCTCCGCGTGCTCTCCGGAACTGCGACACAAACTCTTTGCCAGGCGGGCTTGCAGCGCGCTCCCCTTGTTGCAATGGGCCATGGCCAACGGCTATGGTTTGAACGAGGACACTTGTACGCTAGCCGCCGGGCAAGGCCGCTTGGAGGTCTTGCAGTGGGCCAGACAAGAAAAGGGCTGCCCCTGGACAGAGGCAACTTTCACCGCGGCTGCAGCTGGCGGGCATTTGGAAGTGCTGCAATGGCTTCACCAGAGCGGATGCCCTTGCGATGAGGAGGAAGTGCTTTGTGCAGCAGCAAGTGGCGGACATTTGGAAGTCTTGAAGTGGGCTCATGGCGAGTACTTTGAAATCCCTGATGGCGCCTTCAAGGGAGCGGCTTACAACGGCCATTTGGCTGTTTTGGAATGGGGCCACGAGAACGGATTGACTTTGCAAAAGACGGACATCTTCTCCGGGGCAGTGAAAGGAGGACACATGACAGTGTTGAAGTGGATAGCACTAGTTATGGGAAATGAGGCACCTTCATTGTCCTCATTTTCAAGCGACTTAAGCTGTGCGATTGCTGCAAGTAATGGAAACCTGGAGATGCTAAAGTGGTTGCGCGAACAAGGTTGTCCTTGGAATGCATTGACATTCGAAAGAGCGGCTGTGAGCGGTGATCTGGAACTTGCCAAGTGGATGCACGCCCAGGGCTGCCCTTGGGAAGCATCAACATGCAACACAGCGGCAAAAGAAGGCCATTTGGACTTCTTAAAATGGGCCCGAGAGAACGGGTGTCCTTGGGACAAACGTGCCTGCATCTTTGCAGCCCAACAAGGCCATTGGGAGATGTTACGATGGCTCCATTTGAATGGATGCCCTTGGAGCGCCAAGGCTTGCGCCTATGCAGCTGTTAGGGGACATTTCGAGATTATGAAGTGGCTTCACGAGAATGGCTGCCCTTGGAATAGTCGGGCTTGTTCTTGGGCCGCCCTTCAGGGTCACTTAGATATTCTGAAGTGGCTGCGCGCAAACGGGTGCCCTTGGAATGAAGCGACTTGCCTCGGTGCGGCAGGAAATGGACATATAGAGGTGCTGGAGTGGGCACGTGCAAATGGATGCCCTTGGGATGACGCTGGCGTGGCCAGAGAGGCCGCTTTTTATGGCAAAAGGAAGGTGCTGCAGTGGCTTAGGCAAAATGGCTACGCTTGGACTGAGGAGACAAGCGCGCTCGCAGCACGAAACCCCAACCTGAAAACACTACAGTGGCTTCGTGATAACGGATGCCCTTGGGATACCAGAACATGTGAGACTGCAGTTTCGTACAACAATTGGCGTGTTGCAAGGTGGGCGCACGAGAACGGGTGCCCTTGGAATGAAGATACATGTGGTAAATGGGAGGAAGTGCTCCAGCGAACTCCATGAACATTTCTTACTGTTTTTCAAATAACAAGGTAACTTCATTCTGTGCTTTCTTTTGCTTTGGAGCAAGCGTCCAGGTATTCCGCCCACTGATGGACGACGTCCTCTTGAGCTTTGGTTTCCACTGAGCGAGGTCGCAAAGACCGTACCAGTTGGATGGCTTTCTCTCCGTCGAAAACAAGCCCCTCTTCTTCAGTCTCCCCCATCAACTTTCTCTGTTTGAAACTGTAATGAAGGAGATAAACCGCCAACATGGCGCCAGTTCGGCCAGAGCCGCCAAAGCAATGAACGACCACTGCCCCTGCACCTTGTTCGTCGTGCTGTTCTTCCTTCTGTTGTTTTTGGGGGAGTTCCAACTGTTGGTCAATGAAAGCGCACAACTCTTTCACCTGTTGGGCTGTTGGAATATTATAGTCGGGCACCGGCAGGTGTAAGTAAGCAAAACCGTTCTCTGTCACCTGTTCTTCATCCAAAGGCCACTCCGTCAGAGAGACAATGGCTGTTTAAACGTGGGCTCAGCGGAAAGGAGAACAGAGAAAAGAAAAGAAGCAAGAGAACCAACCGGTTATTCCATAACCCCGCAGCTCAGACAGCTCCAGGGCAAGAGGCCGCCAAGAGCCCAGCACTACCGTAGAAGTTGAGGTCGGTCAGTCATTGGTACAAAGCCTCAAGGACAAGAAAGAAAAGAAAAGAAGAAAGAAAAGAAAAGAAAAGAAAAGAAAAGAAAAGAACAGAACAGAACAGAACAGAACAGAACAGAACAGAACAGAACAGAACAGAACAGAACAGAACAGAACAGAACAGAACAGAACAGAACAGAACAGAACAGAACAGAAGAACAGAACAGAACAGAACAGAACAGAACAGAACAGAACAGAACAGAACAGAACAGAACAGAACAGAACAGAACAAAGAGAATAAAGAAATAAGTACCACCACAGCCAGCGAGTTTCTTTGGTATTACAAAAGAAAAGTTGGGGAGGTTGCAGGCACGATCCTGCATGTTCTTTTTTTACTTTTTTATTGGCCACCAATAATAGAAAAGGAGGCCTTAGGGGTCCAAAACTCATCCTCCTCCTCTGAACCCTCCGTCAAGTTGAAAGAAGGACATCCGTTTTCCTTTGCCCATTGCAACACCTCAGAATGTCCATGCTGGGAGGCAAAGGCGCAAGTCAGTTCATCCCAAGGGCAGCCGTTCACTCTGGCCCATTGCAACACCGCCAAATGGCCATTCTCTGCCGCATAGGCACAAGTCAGCGTGTTCCAAGGACATCCGTTCTCGCGCCCAGTTCAGCATCTCCAAATGGCCATGCCCAGCAATGTAGGCACAGGTTTTGGCGTCCCAAGGACATCCGTTATGCCTCAGCCACTTCACCACCTCAAAGTGACCTCCTTCGGCAGCAAAGGCGCAAGTCAGTTCGTCCCAAAACAGCCGTTTGCTCTCGCCCATTGCAGCACTGCTAAATGGCCACGCTGGGCAGCGTTGGTGCATGTCTGCGCGTCCCAAGGGCATCCGTTTGCTTTTGCCCACTGCAGCACTTCCAGATGGCCGTTCGTGGCGGCCAAGGCACAAGTCCACTCGTCCCAAGGACACCCGTGTCTTTTGCCCACTCCAGCATTTCCAACTGGCCACGTGCAGCAGCCATCTTGCATATCGCCACACTCCAGGGGCAGTTTTCTTGAAGGCATGCCCACTGGAAGGGGGCCAGGGAGGCCAAACAACTGCCCCAGTCGACAAAAAATCCCAAGAGAGATAACAGAACCCCTCAGACAAAAATTCATCAAAAAGATCATCGCAAGTGGTGGGATTCGAACCCAAGGACAGCGGAGGGGAACCCTCGCGAAGGAAATTTCCGATAATTGTCGACAAAGAAAACGCGAAAATAAAAAAAACCAGAACAGAAGAGAAGAGTGAAAGAAACACGAAAAGAAATTCAAGAAACAAAAAAAAAGGGGTAACCTCTCTCTCTCGTTTCGCTCCTTTTCCTCTTTCTATTTTTATTTATTTTTCTCTCTTCTGTTCTTCTTCTTTCTTGTGGGAAAAACACAACTATTAACGTTGTTTGTTGACCAAACGAAAGCTGTTTTGATCAAAGAAGGCTCTATATAGCAATAAGATGAGGATTTTGGTGCAAGACGGCAAACGAACGCGGAGACCGCCCCCGCCCGTTGGCTCAACGCGGTTCGCTATCACAGGTCAACCCGGCCACCCCCCTCCTGCCCCAGGCAACGCCCCCACCGCCCCAGCAGCATCACCTGCCACCACGACCGCTACCTCCTCTGCTGCTGTTACTGCTCCTTCTCTACTCTCCTCCACTACTTCTTCTACTTCCGCTTCTTCTTCGTTGAACCGAACCACAACAAATACCTCCTCTTCCACCAGCAGTTCACATCAAACCCACCACCATCAACACCACCACAGATATGCTACTCCTTCAGCGGGTGCGACCGCCAATAACAACAACACAACCATGCCCAAATCCAAAAAGCTTCGCTCCTCTGCTTCTCCCCCTTCTTCTCCTCTTCGTTTCGACCCTACTGCCCGAGCAGGAAGCGGAGAGAGAAGAGGAGCGGTTGGAGTGGAGGAGGAGGAGGAAGAAGAAACAGAAGAAGGAGAGGCACAAAAAGGAAAGGAAAAGGAGGAAAAAGATCAGGAAATGAAAGAGAAAGGGGAGGAAGAGGGAGGAGAAGAGGAAAAGAACGAAGGAAAAGATAAAGGAGAAGAAGAAGAGGAAGAAGAGAAGGAAGGCTATAACAGTGCCGATGAACATAGTGGACTACCTGCTTTGTCGCTGAGGCCCACCAGCCCTCAGGACGAAGTCGCCTTTGAGACCTTTCTGAAGAAGCAAGGCCTTTCTGTGCGACGAATGAAGGGCGATGGCAATTGCCTCTTTCGTGCTGTTGGTTCGTCCTATTCTTTTGCTCTATTTTATTTCCTCTCTCGCTCTCTCTCTCTCTCTCTCTCTCTCTCTCTCTCTCTCTCTTGTCTGCTTCATCACTTTATCGTTTTTTTGCTTGTTAATGTCTTCTTATTATTACAGCTGATCAAGTTTATGGCGACCAAGAAATGCACGACATTATACGAAAGAATTGTATGGACTTTATGGTAACTGAGCCTCTCTTTCTGCTGCTTACTCTTTTTATTCCTCTCCTCTCCTCTCCTCTCCTCTCCTCTCCTCTCTCTCTCTCTCTCTCTCTCTCCTTTTCTATGCTATCGGACTTGGCTAACACGCTCTTAGCAAGGAGAAAGCGCGCATTACTCCCAATTCATTGCAGAAAATTTTGATGATTACATTCGGCGGAAGCGACAAGACAAGGAGTATGGTAACAACATCGAACTACAAGCACTTACCGAGCTCTTCAATCGGCCCATTCAGCTCTACGCCTATGGCCACGAAAGTATGTGAATCTTTTCTTGAATGTTTATTTCTTATTCCTTCTATTTTTCACTCTTTTCCTCTGTTGATTTTATTTGTTCTTCCATTCTTTTGTTTCACTTTTTCTCTCGCTTACAAACCCAAAACTTACCAACCATACAACAAACCAATTATAAACAGAGCCATTGAACATCTTCCATGGGACATACACCACAGACAACCCGCCCCTCCGCCTCAGCTATCACCACGGCAATCACTACAACTCGGTGGTTGACCCTAACAATCCCACTTTCGGTGTCGGGTTGGGGTTACCTGGACTTCAACCCGGTTTGGCAGACAAACTGCAGCTGGAACGTGCCCAGAGCGAGTCCGAGTTGGCCCTCCTCGAGCAGAACCTGCTGAGGCAGTCACAGCTGGCTGCGGATTGGGAGGCCACGGAGTTGGAATTGGAGGAGGCCATTTTGAGGCAGTCGGAGCAAGAGTACTGGGATTCGTTGTTGCACCAGATGCAGCAACAACAGGAGGCTGCGTCGACATCGACGACAAGTTCAACGAGCAGCAGTACCAGTAACTACTCAAAGTGGGAAAAGTAGCAGAGAAGAGAAAGGATGTGGCGTTGTGATGTTTTTTTTTCTGTGTTATTTATTGTAAAGACAAAAACGTAAACAAAAGTACGTTGGGATTGCTGAGCCAAAAGGAACAATGTTGAAAAGGGGGCACACGGACAGAGTGAGTTTGGTGGCGGAGAAGATGGTTTCTCTACGATGTTAGTACTGGGGTGGGTGACCACCCGGGAACCCATCGTGCTGTTTCCTCCTCTCTGTACCCTTTTCTTCATTTACCCTTTCTCTGAAACTCTTCTTTTGTTGCTCTCGAGCCAAAAGCCGAAAGGAAAGAAACCGCACAACATAGGTACGCGCATGTTACCAAAGGAATGCCAGGAAAGATAGGTAGCAAACAAAAACAACAACAACAACAAAAAAGGAGGATACAGCACGATGGATTCCCGGGTGGTCACCCACCCCAGTACTAACATCGCCTGGCGGAGCTTAACTTCGCTGATCGGACGGGAAGCGGTGCTTTCTCCGCAGTATGGCCGTATCCAAATACACATTCAGTTTCTTACCGCATGGTCGTGCCCGATTCGACCCCCTTCGTGCTGTTTGCCTATTTCCAAAGGCTGTGCATGTGTGTTTGTATGTTGTTTAAAATAAGAATGCATAGAATCCACTGAAGGTTATGTCCACCGACCAGCTCAAAAACATTGAGATAGATGGAGGGTAAATCAGTATTTCCTGCTATTCTATGATCAACCCAGATGCTGAGCATCAGCAAGTATCTGGTGGCCCTGTTATTCTTTGTTGTTTAGTGGGATGAAAGGTGGACCGTTACAACAAACTCTGTAGGGGTGCTATGCAGAGCCGATCCGCGGTGTGAGGGCGGTTCAGCCGGGAAGCCAGCGAACCAAAAGCACCTCACACCCTCCCAAAGGAGAAAAATAAGTTTAATCATAAGAGACGGTCTTGGAGGACAGTCATCCAGGGATTAAGCTAGATAGAACAGATACTACACTTGATCGGAGCCGATGTCCGAGAAGATGGTTTCTGGGGTTGCTGCGTCGAGCTCTCTTGTTCCTGCACCCCTCTGAGAGTTAAGTTATGGGTGAGGAAAGGGTCGAGAATTTCGGTTGTGTGATGTCATTCATGTCGGCATGAAGAGTTTATCCTATTATCCTAACGTGCCGACCAGATCTCCGGAGGTATCGCATAAATAGAAAGGAGACACATGTTTAATGGTTCATCGAAGACTACGACAATGTGTTTCAACCGGGAGGATGCCCTTAGGTGTGCGCTAAGGTTTTTTTTTTTGCTTACACATATTCTCGAGGACGAGATGGTATACAGAGGGAGAGAGAGAGAGAGAAAGAGAGAGACAGAGAGACCTAGAGAGAGATTACCAATAGGCAAAAGAGAGAGCGAGAGATGAGAAAACCTTCGAGTACATCCATACTGCAAGAAATTGAGTCCGAAGCCGAAGGGGAAAAAGTAATTCAAAGACTAAGAAGCAGATAAAGCAAAAGGGTAGGGACATATGACGCGAAGGAGCGTTAGCCGGGGGGATTGGGGAATCCAGCAAGAAGGAGTCATCAATACTGGATACGGCCATACTGCGGAGAAAGCACCGCTTCCCGTCCGATCAGCGAAGTTAAGCTCCGCCAGGCGATGTTAGTACTGGGGTGGGTGACCACCCGGGAATCCATCGTGCTGTATCCTCCTTTTGATTTTTTTTGCTTCATGATTGCAGTTCTTATTGGTCTTTGTTACAATATTTCTTCCTGTCTTTCTTTCTTTCTCTATCAAACTTGTGTTAACAGTTCGGTGCTCAAGCCTTCTTGATCAAAATGAAATGCTGACTATCACATCAACAAGAGTTTGTTCAACATTAGTGGCCAGTTGAAGGTACAAAACAACACTGCCACCGATGAGAATTAAACGCAATGATTTTGCTGCTCTCTCTCTCTCTAATTGCTTCAAAAACGTTTATGCACAGTTAACACTTTGACAATGGCGCAGTTGATGGAAGGACCCTCCCAACATGTGTTCTTCTCTTCCTTTGCCTCTCTCCCTCTCTCTCTCTCCCCTCCCTCCCTCTCTCTCTCTCTCTCTCTCCCCTCCCTCTCCCTCTCTCTCTCCCTCTCTCTCTCCCTCTCTCTCTCTCTCTCTCTCTCTCTCTCTCTCTCTCTCTCTCCCCCCACTCAGCAGTGCTCTCACCACGGAAAAATACCTCCCCAGGAAAAGCACCACCTCCAATTAAAATACGCCACGTCAGCAACCTGCTTCTAAAATAGGAAATTTTGCGAAAATGAAAAACCGAATTTCTCCTCTAACAAACTATGGAACCCTGCTACGCTTTTTTCTCATTTTTTTTTGTATTGCCGCTACCCTGCACTACGCAAAGAGTAGAGAGAGAGAAAGAGAGAGAGAAAGAGAGAGAGAGAGAGAGAATGAGAAGTAGTGCCGCTTGTTGTTGCTTGGTGTTGCTGCTGGCGGTGGTGGCGGTGGTCGCGAGGGCACACCCCTTGGCCGCTCCTCCGGTTCTTGTGGCTGCTGAGGAGGAGAAGGGGGAGACGTGGAGGCGGATAGAGGTGGAGGAGGTGGAGGCGCAGCTGCAGGACCTTACTTTCATGCCAAGGGACACCTCTGACAAGCCTGTTTTCGTTCATTTGGCGTTCGCTGGCGCTCCTACTCGTATGGCGGTGTCTTGGTGGACCCAAGGTCTGTACGTTACAAACACTTCAACGGAAGCACATTTTCTCACTCTTTTGTTTTCTGGCTCTCTTTATGTAGTGAAAACAGAAGCCTCAGTGGTCAAGTACGGTCTTCAACCGTACGTAACTTTTCTCCTCCTCTCTGGTTGTGGTTGTGGTTGTTCTTCTTGTTCTTGTTCTTGTTCTTGTTCTTGTTCTTCTTCTTGTTGTTCTTCTTGTTCTTCTTCTTGTTCTTCTTCTTGTTCTTGTTCTTCTACTCCTTCTCCTTCTCCTTCTCCTTCTCCTTCTCCTTCTCCTTCTCCTTCTCCTTCTCCTTCTCCTTCTCCTTCTTCTCCTTCTTCTTCTTCTTCTTCTTCTTCTTCTTCTTCTTCTTCTTCTTCTTCTTCTTCTTCTTCTTCTTCTTCTTCTTCTTCCTCTCGTCACCTCTAACTGAAACTACAACAGAGGAAAGTACACAAGTGCCGCCAAAGGCACTTCACGAACCTACAAAGAGAGCATCGGCTACACGCACGATGTCGTGTTGACCGACCTCGTTCCTGGCAGCACCTATTACTATATCTGTGGTGATGGAAGCAGCGACGTCTCTAAATGGAGCGCTGAGTATAACTTTACTGCAGCTCCTGTGAGGGGACCTCCCGCCACTGCGCCTACTCGGGTGGCCATGTACGGAGACATGGGCACCTGGTACTCCTCTGACACTATCAAGCGAGTGGCTGAGCTCATCCATAAAGGAAGCTTGGACTTTGTTTATCACGTTGGAGACATGTCGTACGTTATTTTCGGTTTTTACGTTCTTTTGTGCTTCTTTGTGCCTTTGTAGTGCTGTTCTCCTCACCTACGACCTTGTACTTTGTTTGTAGGTATGCCAACGATAGAATAAGTTACTGGTACCAGTCTGTTTGGGATGAATGGTTCGGAATGATGACTCCGGTTATGTCTCGCGTGCCATACATGGTATTCACCCTTGCTTATCTTGCATGCTTCTCTTTCTTCTATTTGATTTCTTCGTTTCCTGAACTGCTTTCTGTTTCTTCTACTTCCACTGATCTTCAAACAAAACTAAAGGTATGCCCAGGAAACCATGAGCAACAGTCAGGCTTTCCAACATTGTCCTACTCCACAAAGTTTAATCTCTACAACTATCGGTTCAGAATGCCCTTCCAGGAGAGCAACAGCACTGGACAGAACATGTGGTTCAGCTTCGATTACAAGAACGTCCATTTCATTAGCATTAGCACTGAAACTGATTTTCCTGGATGGTTCTTTCATCTTCTGCTTGTTCTATCTTCTTCCTTCTTCCTTTTTCTTTGTCTTCGTCTGACTTTGTTAACAAAAAAACAGTCCCTTTGCTGATACATTTGGAAATCAACTGGCATGGCTGGAAGCTGACTTGCAAAAAGCCAACAATAACAGAGCGCAGGTGCCTTGGATCATCGTTGTTGGCCACAGACCAATGTACAGCTCTGTGGACAGCATCTACGTCCAGTGGTATGTTGACGGCTTGAGAAAGGCTGTTGAAAAGGTATCTTCTCGCTCCTGTCTTCATCGCCCTCTTCTCTTTATCATTCTCTTCGTCGTGCTCTTCGTTCGCTTATTCTCTTCCTCGTTTACTTCTCCTAACACAAACCAAATAAAACAAAGTTGTTCCACACGTATCAAGTAGATCTTTACGTTTGCGGCCATGTCCATTCCTACGAACGTACTTGGCCCTTGCTGGATGGCAAAAAGACGGCCTCTTCCTACGACCACCCTCCTTCTCTCTCCCAAATCGTCACGGGCGCTGCTGGCGTACGTTTCTTTCGTTCTTCCGTTCGCCTGTTCATTCCTAACATTGTTCTCTTGCAGTGTATTGAAGGCTTAAACGATGGCTGGGCGTCTTCTCCAGCTGCTGTACGTCCCTCTTTCTTTCTTGTCGTTTCTTTCTTTCTTTCTCACTCTCTCGCTCTCGCTCTCGCTCTCTCTTAAACAAAGTGGTCAGCCCATCGGTATGGCAAAGGTGAAGGCTATGGCGTGTTGGAGGTCTTCAACAGCACCACCCTGCAATGGAGCTTCTTCCGCTCCGCTGATAACGGCCTCGAGGACTTTTTCGTTCTTCGTAAGTAAAAAACATGAGGCTTCATCTCTCTCTCAAAAAGTTTTGTGAATGTTTTGTTTCTGAAAGAAAGAAAGATGAGATGAGATTAAATAAAAAGTGGATGAGTGTTATTTTTTTAAATTCGTTTAGAAGAGAAAAGAAAGTCTATTTTTTTTTTTTTTTTAGTGGTGAACAGCCTCCAAAACGGAACGTATGTCGCCCCATACGTCGTCAATGTTCTGGTTGCCGTCGATCATGACAAGCTTGTCCTGGAAGACGGGCAAGATCTTGGTCGTCTGCTCCGTGAAGACATTCAATCGCTTCCTCACCGTCTCTTCATTGTCATCAGGTCTATCAAAAAAAAGATTCGTTTAGTGATTTTGGATCGATTAATTGTTGCCATAGAGAGAGAGAGAGAGAGAGAGAGAGAGAGAGAGAGAGAAGAGACTGACACACACAAAACAAAAAAACAAACCTTTGGATGAGGCGATCAGCAATCTCAGAGGGGGGAGGGGCGAATGTGACGTGATAGCTCTTGTTGGTCTCCGGGTCGATCCTCCTGCCGCACACCCTCTCCACAATGTTCTCATCGTCCACGTTCAGCAGGAACATGGCCTTGATGTCCACGACCAATTCCTTGAGGGCCTGAGCCTGGGCCTCCGTCCTGGGGAAGCCGTCCAGCAGGAAGCCGCGCTGCTGGATGTCCTCCTGCTCCAGGCGGTTGGCAATGATGCCAATGATGAGGTCGTCCGAGACGAGCTTGCCGCTCTCCATGATGGCCTTGGCCATGAGGCCCAGCTCCGTGCCGCGCTTCACCTCCTCACGCAGCATGTCCCCCGTGGAGAGGTGCACCACGCCGGTCATCTCCACGATGCGCTCGCACTGGGTGCCCTTGCCGCTGCCAGGGGCGCCGGCAATGATGTAGCCGTGGGCGTTGACCTTCCTGCCGCCTTTGTTGCACTTGGAGGAGCCGCAGCAGCTGCCGCAGTAGTAGCGTTGGTAGACAAAGGAGCCGGCCACGGCGGCCACTGCCGCTGTGGAGGCGATCACCGCCGCTTTGGTGAGCGTGCTAGACTCGGTCCACTGTTGCCACAAACCCATGATGGATCAAAATTATATTTTGTTGCTTGCGTGAAGAAAAATCAGAGAAGGAATAGAGTAGCAGCAGCGGCGGGGCGGCGGCTGATGAAAAAAAAAAATCAATTCGATTGCACTCTGCGCAAGAGGGAGCGTGTTTGGCACTTATTTTTTTTTTTTCGCTAATGGCAAGCGCCCTTTTTTTTTGTCGTCAGGGAGCTGGCCACGTCATCCACGAAGAAAATTTGAAATTGGGTTGGACGATCTGAGAAAATCGAATAATGATCTCGATTCCAGATAAAAGGTGTTCCCTTGGGGTCAAACCCTGCACCAATTGACCAAGGCGCTTGCAACAAAACAGGAAGAAGTAACGTCTTCTAGGAGTTCCTTGTAACGTCTGCTACTTCTTTTTCGTTTGTGCTTGCTTCTTCTTCGAATCTTCTTGGGGTCAGGGTCAGACACACACACACACACACACACACACACACACAAACAAAGTGTCCAATTCACACAAACACAGTGCATATTCATGTTCGGTTGGTCGCGTCGTCTCTCTGCTGCTCCTGCTTCTACCCCCGCTTTCTGGCCGTTGTTCCAACAACCTCGGAAGCTAGTGGATGCTGACAAGGATGGCCTCCTCCGGGTGGACCCCTCCGTGCTGAACATGCTGTTGGCCCTGAAGGAACACCCTCTGGTGAAGAGGCAAAACAACGACCAGCAACAGAACCTCTTCGTGGTCGCCATTGCCGGGCCTTATCGCACCGGCAAGTCCTTCCTGCTGGGCCAAATAATGCAAACCTGGTCTTCTTCTTCTTCTTCTTCTTCTTCTTCTTCTTCCGAGAAAGAAAGAGAAGAAGGAGAAGAGAAGAAACGAGACACAAGCCCATGCTTCAAAGTTGGGGAGACGTTGAAAGGGCAAACCATGGGAATATGGGTGATGGCCTCCGTGGTGGAGGGAGACAAGGTGGTGCTCTTCATGGACTCCGAGGGGACACACAACTCCATGGCGAGGCAGGAGATGGACAGAGCCACGTTGGACGCCAGGATATTCGCGCTTGTCATGCTGCTGAGCAACGTGCTGATGTATAATACACATGCCAGATTGGAGGAAGCTGCTTTGCAACAACTTTCGTACATTCCGCCTTCTCCCTTCGTCTGTCTTCTTTCTTCTCTGTTTCCTCTTCTGTTATCTGCTTGCTTCTTCTCTTCTGCCAAACTCAACGGCGTGGTTAAAAACAATATTATCTCAGGTTTATGGCATCATTGACAGAACACATGCAACAAGAAGACTCACTCAAACTCACTTTTCCACATCTGGTCTGGATCCTTCGAGACTTTCAAGACTGGGCTAGTCTCCACCAGCTCTTCCCAGATGGCGACGCCAACAAACTCTACCTCGAAACAGTCCTTTCTACATCTTGTTCTTCTTCATCATCTTCAGCAACATCCGTAAGAGAAGCCATTCAAAAAATGTTTCCGGCAACAAGAAGAACCTGTCATCCTATGCACCTTCCCATTTATCCTATTGAACGGTTGCAACAGCAAAGAGAAAAGAAGGCCAGCAACAGCTTGGAACTAGAAGAGAGCTTCCAAAGGGACATCAGCGAGTTGGTGTCTTTCTTGCGAGAGCGTCTTTCCCAAGAACAAAGTGTACCTATAGATGGTTTGTTTCTATTTCCTTCTTTCTTATTTGTTGTTCTTCTCTGCTCTGTCCTTGTCTGTTAACTTTCGCCGAACAACCCAAAACGAAAAAGATTATGTAAAGCTGATACGACTCTCCGTGAAGGCAATGAACTCAAAGTTGCAAGAGGTGAATGGTTTCGTGCCGGACGTTCTTGCTCGACTATGTTTGGAAGAGTCTTTGAGAATGTTTGACGAACGTATGGATCTATTCTCGGATAGGTTTCCTGTTTCTTCTTCAGTATTAGAGCTAGAGATTGAGAAGAGCATAGAGATGGCGTTACAACGCTTTGTTGATGCTGCTTATGGACCCTCCAAACTGGCATTACAACAAAAGATGGAGGTTCAGTATTCTGAATGCATTTATTTTTTGTGTATCTCTCTCTCTCTCTCTCTCTCTCTCTCTCTCTCTCTCTCTAACTAATCATCGTTTTGACCAGAAACTGTTGGCAAAGAAAGTTGAACGTGTTAGAGCCAAAAACAACAAAAGTACAATGTCTTCTACGAACCTCGGCTCTTTCATCATTCTTTTGTTGCTTGTAACGCTAGGAGGAAGCTTCCTCCTCCTTCGCGATCCATTTGCTGCACTTCTCTTTTGCCTCTTGTTGACTCTTTTAGTGTTTGCCGTTGTCAGAAAACTTCAATCACTTGGCAATGCTCTTCTTCAACAACACCGTTGGCTCTCCTGGTCACATGCAAAACAGGAGTAAAGATGGTACCTCCTATTCTCCTTTCTTGAAACCACCCTTCCCCAGTTCCTTCTAAGCAATCTCTAAAGCCTTAAAGCCCTGGCGTCCAGGGTAGGGCCTGTTTAGAAGGAACGAAGCCTCTCTCTGCTGCTGTAATAGCAAGGAGGAGAGGTTTTATTATTTTCTATTCTTGCCAGTATTTAAATTATGTTTCTTCTTTACATTTCAGTTTTTGTGTTTACTCAAAGGCGCTCCATGCTCTGGAGAACATATGGTCATCACACAGACCAAAGACTTGTCTCGCTGACAAATATTCTCTCAGGTCCTCTTTCCAAAGCCTGTAGAGTCTGAACAGCAGAAAAGCAAACTGGTGTCTATTGGCTGCTTTTGCAAATTGCTTCTTGTCGTCTCCGTGTTCTTTGAGCTGGTTCCATGCGTGGTCCAGAGAGGAGCACATTCGTTCATATTTGTCGGAAAGCTCTTTGTGGAAGGTTTGCCACGTTGGTAAGTAACGAATAAATGTTTCGCTGCAATTGTATCTCAACTATTTTAAAGTTAGGAAAAACAGAATTGAAAGAGAGAAGGAGAGAGAGAGAGAGAGAGAGAGAGAGAGAGAGAGAGAGAAGGAACCAATTCTAGCATGTGCCGTTCGTCCATGTCAGCGCGAAGGTTCAAGGGACCAACACCAGAAAAGTCAGTGCCCAACGCCACTGCCACATGTAGAGGACATCTAACCTTTACTAGTCTTCCACTAAGCGGAGTACAATGAAAAATGTTAACACAGAAAGAAAGAAAAGGGAAAGAAATGATGTAACAAACCTGCAATGGAAACGAACAACAAGACCCTTTTGCAGGAAGAGTTAAAACAGGCAAGAATCTCTCTCGTGGAGTGGTGAAGCACGTACTTTAGTCAAGAAAGGATTCAAAGTTTTAGCCTTTGCAAAGACTTGATTCAATGAAACGAGCTCGGGGAATACTCTTGGTGTGAGCCAGTTCTTCTCTTCCTAAGAATTAAGAGAGTTGAGTGAACATGCAACTGAACACATGAAGAGGATATATACAGCAATCGCAGTTAGATCATGGCACTCTTGCAAACTTGGAATGGTGGTTGCACCCACGAAGATGAGTCTATCTTGTTCAGGTCTGGTGATATACCGATGTAATGGAGTTTGTAGGACAAACGTATAGCACCTTCGAAATGGAACACAGAAAGAAAGCGTATAACATAAGAGAATACATAGAGGAAAAGATAAGCGCAAAAAAGAGTGAGAAAAAGAAGATTCAGAAACAGCAACGAACCTGGAGGTATCATTAGGAAGGGAGTATCCATCTCTGTTCCAAGTGTTCCAAAAGAGAGACTCAAAGGTGATGTTACGCGAATCTCCTTTCCACGAGAGGTCCATCTGTGGTTTAGCCGGCTCGTCTTCAGAAATAAGAGAGGTGAGACAAAAGAAAAGAGAGAAAAGCAGAGAAGGGTAAGCATACACATGGAAGAAATATGCCATTGCCGGTTATAGTGATAAAGCAAAGCGGGAGTTCCTTCCAAGTATTCCGTGACTTCTATTTCTTCTTTCTCCTCTTCCTCTGTTTGAGCCTCTTTTTTAGTTTGGTCATGACTTTCTTCAGGATCAGAAGAAAAGCGAGCAACCACTTTCCAGTTACATGTGATATCAAGAATTAGTCCTTTACATGTTTCACGTTTAATGTTTGCTGTATCATAGGAAGGCGTTGATGGAGTAAATGGCTGGTGTCGAACAAGCAAAGAGACCTGTGAGAAAAAGAGCAAGAACAACGAAAAAGAATGACAGAAGAAAGAACGAAGAAATGGCAAAGGACAAGACTTACATCGTGTCGGAGAAATACTAAATTCGGATATTCAGAATGAAAGCAATAACAAACATTTCTCGAAGCTGCCAAACGCTGAAGAGCTTCTGTCCAGTTCCCGCCACATTTTTCAGTCTCGTCTCTTAAATACGTTACAACATCCAATGATGCTTCCTTTTCGTCCGCTTCTAGTTTCCATGTTTCTGGTTCTACCATTTGTTGCTGTTGTCGTTGTTGCTGCCAATAAAGCTCCATCATCGTTTTCATTCCTTGTCTTTCCGTTTCTCGTTTGCTGTAAAAGTGAGAATAGGTTCTCAAACTTTTGAGTTTCTCGCGTAGACTCTGAAATATTGGTTTGTACTTTGCGAGGATGGCTTGGTTGAAACGAAGCGTGACGTTATCTTTTTTGGTTTCTTCTTCGTTTGTTTCATCTACAGAAGAAGAAGCAGAAGAAGAACAAGAAGGAGGAGAAGGAGGTGAAGTAGAAGTAGAAGACTCGGAAAGAATGGATTGTTGATAGTCATTAGCAGCAGCATAGTCATGAATTGTTCCCTATTAAACATTTTTACAAAAAGAAATTGAGAAATAGAGAACAGAGAACAGATCAAACAAAAAAAATACCGTTTGAACCAGTTGGATGGCAAACAGAAGGTAGCGAAGCGCATGAATGACTTCCTTCTTGGCTCTTTTGTAGTTATAAGGAGTAGCTCCCAATACTCTCAGCTTGTTGCCAGCATTCCTAAATCCTCTCTTCGCTTCCCACAGCGCCGTCCTTTCATGTGACAACTTAGAAATAAAAAAACCACAAACCACAAACGCAACAAGACAGACAAAAATAAATAATATCACAGAGAAACGAAAGGAAGTTTTTTTTTTTAAAAAAAAGGAGAAGAGAAGTAATACCTACCGGCGAAGGATATCCGGATCCAATTGAAACTCAATGGGAGCTTGTTCCAGCCAAACGTGCTCTCTTGGAAGACACGCCACCTCCAACGCTTGGTGCCGGTGCTCGTATAACTAAAGCTTACCACATAAACAAATAATACAAAATAGAACAGAACAGAACAGAACAGAACAAACCGATAGCATAAAGTCGTGATAAGGTATCAAAGACACGTTGACGAGGCCATCATCAAACACGGGAAACATGTGCGTGTCAATGTCCGA
>JAVKOQ010000421.1:32500-40163 GCA_031835245.1 Balamuthia mandrillaris | reverse complement strand
TGGTAGACTTTTCAAAGAGGTTCAAAACTGAAGATAAAAATTGTTGACGAGAGTTTCGTTTGCCGCTAAACAAAGTATAGAGCTTGCCAAACACTGAAACATTACCGCCACCTGTTTGATCCGTGGAAAACGCTGCGAAAATCAAGAGAACAATCAGAAAGAACGCAACAATAACTGATGAAAAATGTAGTTGCTTTATGACACTTACCGCAAACTTTGCCAAAGCTTTGTTGCTGGAAGTTGAAAGAGAGTTCGATGCCTTGCACAAACCGATTCGAAAGGAAGGTAGGATGCTTTTCAGTGAGTTTAATTATAAGCTTGTGAGCACGATCCGCCACGGAGGGCTCTTGATCCGTTTCCAATGCTACTAAATGTGCAACACACTTTTGTTTTTTTTGCTTAACTCTTGTGCTAACAGAGAGAGAAAGAGAGAGAGAGAGAACTACCTGAAGAGGATGAACTAGACCTTGACGGAAAATAACTTCAAGAACTTCCACAGCAGTTGCTCTTACTTCCTTGATTGGGTCCATACATTGCTCCAGTATCTTTGGCAGATGAGTTTGCAACACTCCGCTGCTTACGCTGCATTGGAAAAAACAGAAGTTAAAAAAGAAGCCCTAAAAAATGAGAGTGTGCAAACCCAGAGTCACTGTGATCCATCTCTACAAACAAGTCATCTAACGGTTTCTCCAAATCTTGTGATAACTCATCGCCATCTGACTGCATGATGCCTTCAATCGAGCAATTGCTCAAATTAAGTCCTGATCCACCCCCTTTTTTGATTTTCGTTTGTTGGTTGAGAAAAATGACCAAAGGAAGGAGATGAGATGGGGGATGACGTGCGTATACCTTCAGTATTGTTAGCACCCGTTTTTGTTATTCGTTCTTCCTCTTCTTTCAAGAACAGAACAAAGTTTTTAAGTACTTGGAGTCGTATCTTGGGATCTTCTGAATGCAATGCTTTTTTCAGTAACTGGTTTGTTTGTGGCTTCAACATCAAGCGCGGGCACCGAATGAAAAGATTGCCGATGCCTTGCAGGGCTCGCAGTTGAATCTCAGGATTCTCACTTCCAGTAAAGTGAATGTACAGTGAATACATATCCGTCAATGCTTTCGATTGGGTTTTCCCTGAACACGTATGTGCGAGTAAAGATCAGTAACAAACAAACAAACAAACAAACAAACAAACAAACAAACAAACAAACAAACAAACAAACAAACAAACAAACAAACAAACAAACAAACAAACAAACAAACACATACACACACACACACACAAACCAACATACAAACAAACAATAAAGGAAGAGCAGAAATAATGAAACTGAAGACGAAAGCAATACCTTTCTCAAAGTCGTAATATTTACACAAGCTGCCAGCACAAAATAGAGACCTGCACAGAGAAGCGATAACATGCGAAGGGAGTTGGTTGGTCTGCTTTGCCTTCTGCATGAATTGCTCAAACTTGTTGAGAACATCGTGCAATAAAGCCGAGTTGTGTGTCAGAACAGAGACGATTGTGCAAAGACACTTAGCACATGGACCCAAAACATTGAATCCTCCAGGCTACACCAGTATTCATAGGTAGGTAAGAAGAAGAAACAGAAGAACAAAAGAATGAGAAGAAAAATATACCAGTTTTAGCTTATAGAGAAGGTCAACGAGGTCCCTCTCTAACGTGCTTAAAAACGATTTCTCGAAATGAGTAATATGAGGGGCTGTGTTCTCTATAATCGAGGCTAAATTCTTGATAATGAGATGTTCCTGGAGATCGTTGGCCTGCAACAACAAACAAAATTAAGTTAGTGGTTTCTTCAGGAGGAAAGAATATGAAAAATATGTTTGTAGATGTAACTTGAAGCTTCAAATAAGGATGCAAGGTGGTGACATGAGGAACAAGCAATACTGGTTCGGCTTGGCAGAAAAGCTTCAAAGTTGTCAAAATAGCTGGCAAACAAAGAGTAGGATCCAACTTATGGTTTTTCTATTGCAGAACGAACAGAAGGGCGCCAAACCAGAACGTGAGGTTTTAGGTTCAAAAAAGAAAGAAAAGAAAAGAAAAGAAAAGAAAAGAAAAGAAAAGAAAAGAAAAAGTGGGAGGAAGGTGCGTTTTTACTTCGTCTTCGCTCGTCAGCCGCGATGCGGTGCCTTCTTCGTCCAGCGCCAGTATTCTATCAACTAAAGAAGCACAGATATCTTGGCATATTTTATGCACTGTCTGCCTTGAGGATTCCCGTTCATCGCTCAAAAGCTACATTTTGAGCAGTTACATGTGAGTAATTTAACGAAGAGTTCGTTGTGAGAAAGTACCTTCTGCAAGAGATCCACAAACCATTCATGGTGTGCGGTTCGAGCTACAACATGAATGATTTGATCGATTCTTGATTGCATGTCCAAAGAGATTTGACCTTCAGATGAGGTTCCTGCTTGTTGTGCAGCATCAACGCCAGATGAGCCAGTTTGCCTCCCATCCAAGGTTTGGGAGTCAGTGTTGACTTGAGAGAGCCCCTCAGAAGCCGGCTCAGCAGATTGATGAGTCAAGGTAGACAAACAATGATGGCTGAACCAAAGGGTTTGGAACGTTTTTAGCACAATTGCTTTGATGGCCTCCTCGTCATTCATGCGGGAGGCAAGCTTTTGGCATATGGAAGTGACCATTGGGTTTTGTGGTTGACGCAAGCAAACGTCGCTCAAAATTTTAACCACTCGTTTTCTTACGCTTACTCCAGTATCCTATTAAAATTTACATACAATTCAGTTAATGAAATTGAGTGGGACGTTCAGTTACAGACAAAGGGATAAGGACTTACCAAAATTCTTTCTTGTATCATTGGGCTGTAGGCAGAAGCAAATTCAGGACGATAAAGTATGTATTGGCCAACCAAGTCTACTGCAGCTCCTCGCACAGACACAGCTTGGTCCCAAAACCGTCCAGTTACGGCTTGTTTGACAGACGACTTATGGAGAAAGAGAATAAGGATACAGATAAAAGTAATTTTTTTAAAAAAAGGCAAGAAGGTAGCTGTAGAAAATAACATACCTCGCCAAGGACAGCAGGATCAGCCTCCAACACCATGCTTAGCGCTTTAATCGCTTTTGCACGGAAAGTGGTCAAGTTCTCGTTGAGGAGGTTTAAGATGCGACTGAGCATGGCATCAAAGCTCTTGGCCAATGAGCTTCTTGTCAATAGGAAACGGTTAATCTTCATCATAATATCCCTAGAAAGCAACCGAGGAAGGATCCTGTAGTACACCATTTAAATCCATGCGAGATCAGAGTAGAAGGAAACATTAATTACCTTTCACTAGGATCCACGCCATTCGTTTTTGGTAGAGTGCACTGTTGACGATAATAATCAGCTGATACAATGGCATCGCTTTCCTCTCCCCCTTCCTCTTGCGCTTGGCATGCATGACACCATTGTGCTATGAGGAAATGGCGAGCATAGACCAGAGAAGGCTCCGCTCTGGACTTCTCTGCCAGATAGTCCAACAGCAGCTGTCGCATAGTGACCATTTCTTGGAGGGCAAGCAGTTCTTCTTCGCTTTTGCTTTCATCAAGCTCTTCATTCGTCTAATGAATAAGTCATGGACGTTAGCTTCAACTGAAATAAAATGATGATGCATTACCTTATCTAGAGAATAATCATGTTCTGACAAATCCAAGTCCTCCGTAATTTCTGCGAGTTCGAGAGACGGACCACCTTTTCCCTTTCTTCCTTTCCCCAACGGATTCGGGTTGCTGAGTTGATCCACTCCATTTTGCGACAGTGATTGTGATTGTGCCATTTCTCGGAGAGTTGTTCGCCTCTCTTCCACCTTTTGTCGTAGAAAACAACTGTCGCAATACCAAGTATCTGGCACCTGATGAGGAGATACACCAACACAGCTTCCGTGGAACCACTTGTGACACTTGTCGCAGTCCAACATGAAGTTGTCTGAACGCCGTCTCTCGCATATGCAACTGTCATCCTCAAGCATGCTATCTCCTTTCTTTGTCTCCTGCAAGTTGCGAAACTCGAGTGGTGAATTATCTACTAGGCATAACGACAAATTCAAAAGAAAAGCTGTTCTTTCTTACCTCAACAGGTTGTGGCAATATCTCTCTCCAATGAAGAGCTTGCTTCATCACTAACTTCACTTTAGCTGCAATCGAGCCCAGAAGATCAATGGATAACATCTTTAAAATATTTGTTTCGGAGGATTCCTTCCTTAGGTTTTTCATCAAAATAGAGCTCAGGACCTTAAGCAGCACCTCGGAGGCAGGCCATTCCGGGAGATTGAGTGTGTGTAACAAGTCCTCCACAAAGTTAACCAATAATGGTCGGTAATTTTCCTCTTCGCGAGTGGAGCATCTACAAGCGCAGTTAACAACGGAAATTCGGTGAGCGTTAGTCAACAAAAGAGATGTTAAAAAAACTGACTTGGACACAAATGATTGAACAAAAGTATGTGCACAAGTTACTGCCGCTTCATAAGAGTTACTATCAGTGTTGCCGCCCGCTTCAGGCAAGTCCACACTCTTTTTGCAAAAGAAAAATATATCGTCAACAGTTGCTGGAACAAACTAGAAGGGTGGCGTAAGTACCGAGCTTGGCTTTATCGAGGGGTCAAGGCGGGGACAGCATTGAATTAACTGGAGAACCAACGCAGAGACCATCTGAATTGAGCCCTTCTCTTCAGACAGCCTTGGCATTTTTTTTTAAAAAAAAAGGTCAGAACATTACAGTGGATGTACAATGGCATGTTGGTGTACGTACTTGTAGTTGCGGAGAGTTCTCTTAGAAGTTGGGAGCTTGCTTAAAGAACTAAAAACGTCGTCCAGAATCAAGTTGCGGTGTCTATCATAGCGTGAAAAAATCTATCATGTATATCATGGAACGTTAGCACCACGGTCATGTGTAAACCACAAAGCAGGTGGAGAACTAGTTACAGTTCGAATAACTTTCAGTGCGTTTAGTTGCATCTCGCTTACTCCTTCCACAAAGAAAGTTGGCAAACTGATCGCTGTGAGGTCCAATATGATGGCGTCTGTTAAAGAACCAGACATGCAGTAGTCATTAAGAAGATCCAGCACTTGGCAGCCCTTATTCAGCAGTCTTTTGTATTCAAAAAATAAATAAAAGTTAGCGGGCAGAAATGAAATCCGTGTTGCAAGAGGTGACGACTAAGCGTACGCTTTGCTATACTTTGAAGAGCCCCTTTTGTTTCCTTTTGACTTCTTACTTGGAGCGTTTTCAATGCCGTAGCTTGGATCAAAGGTGGGAAATATCGTATGTGTAAAGTGATATTTGACAAATCGAAGCAAATTCTCTATGACCTATACCAAGAAGAATGATTGAGCATGCATAACAAAGTAGAGTTTCCACAAAGCCTTTTAGAGGTACCTCTTCTGAAACCACCGTCAAGTCTATATTGGGAGTGGTAACAATGTTGAGAATTATGAGGCAAGCAGTAAAGGCATTGTTAATTGTTCTTTCTTCCTCTCTGTGGTCTTCTTTTCTCTATAGACAAATGATTAAGCATTTAGAACAGCGGGAGGGAGGGACGAAGGGAGAACCTTCTTCTGTGCTGGTTCTTTGATTCCTTGAAAGCTTTCGATCTGCAGTTGTTCGTTTAGGGCGGCAACGAGTCGAGTGAGAGGAGTTGTCGGCACTCGCGAAAGGCTTTCATTGGTTTTTAGCTTTGCAGTTTCTGCCCAGAGGTCATTGAGCAACGCAACATTAGACACCTGATGTTTTCCAGGGGATTTATCCCCAGTTGAGTCATTGGCTTGTTCCTCTCGCAACTTCGAGCTCTGTACGTCCTCTTCTTCAAGAAAGACCTCCAGCAGCAAACCAAATCTTTTTCCTTCAGAAGACTCCAAAACTTCTGCTGACAAACAAAGGTGAGCAACTTCATGGATAACAGAGTGAATGCTGGAGGTAACACCTGTTTGTTCGTAGCTTATTGTTTTGAGTTTTTTACTTTTCCTCTTCTTTTTTGTTGGGTTCGTAGAGCCGTAGTTTGTGGGAACCTCCGACATAGCGGTACCGTTTTGCTCCTGGAGTCGTCCTGCCAACGCGCCGTTTTCATCTGGACGGGCATATGTGCTCACTGCAGGTTCCCTTTGGCTCTGCGGCGAAGCAGAATGAACGGGCTTGGATGGAGGCGGCGATTGTTGTTGTTGTTGTTGTTGATTCGAAAGATCTCCTAACGGCTTCCGCAGCGAAGACTGGCCAAAGGGAGGCAGGCTAACATAGCTATCCTTCAGATGTTTTTTCAAGTCTAGAGACAGAGGAGAAAAAAAACGTAAAGAGAATCAGCGCCGGTCGTGGTCAGCAATCGAGGAGAGAGGTACAGCGAGAGACCTTGAGGGGCTGAGACAGCATGCGGCGCAATGTTGGCGATCTTGAGCAACAAAGGGCTCTTGGATACGTTGCCGGGCTTCAAGTTGAGACCTTCTTGGGAGAGTTTACTACAAGATTTTTCGCGAGTTTGATCAATCACACCAGGGATAGTAAGAACAGATTGGGAAAAAAAAAGGTAGAGAATCAAAGTAGAGGCGAACGTACACGTAATCCACGTTGGTTTGGTCAATCATCGAAGCCAGGCTTTGCGCAAAGGCATCAGATGGGTTGGAGAGCAGTTGTTGCACCCTCCTTTCCGTTTGTTGGCTCGACTCAAACAGCTCCGTAGTGTGAGGAACATTCAACTGCGGTAGCGGAAGTTCAGGAAG
The DNA here is from genome assembly GCA_031835245.1 of Balamuthia mandrillaris. NCBI lineage: Eukaryota > Discosea > Longamoebia > Balamuthiidae > Balamuthia > Balamuthia mandrillaris. Next base: position 33,446 of record JAVKOQ010000421.1, on the reverse strand, counting down.
CAAATCTCCCAAGTCGGTCAGATTCGACAGAGAAAAGGGGGACGGCCCCAAACTACCACCCGCCGTGCTGTGATCATGCGCCATCTTCTTCTGCTACTTTTTTTTTTAATGGTTGCCTCTTCTTCTGTGTTCTCTCTATCCCCAGGTACGTTGCTAGCTGTTTCTTGTTTTTTTTTTTACCGCATGCTACACTCTTGCAATAAGATACAACAACAGCTAACAAACAAACGTTGTCACACGTTTTCGAGCGTTATCGAAATCTCTCCCTCTCCCTCCCCAACTTCCGCTGTGGCCCCTGCTGCTACTATTGCTTTCTTTTTTGGTTTTTTTGGCGGGAATTGTTTCGAAGAACATTTTCGTTTCCGTGTCGTCGTGATGCGTTACGGCCACAACACGAAGATGGAGGAGTGCTCTGCCGCATTCTGCAAGCTGCTGGGCGTGTTGTTGGGCCTGGGAATGACCGTTCAAGCTGCTATGCATTTCCTATGTGGGTCAATTTATTATATCTGGCTATCCGGCTCTGTGCACTACTTCATCGCCTTCTCTTTCTTTCTTCTCCCTCTCTTTATCAAATCCTCGTCAACAGCAAAATCCCCAACCACAAACTCCATGTTACTGCGGTGGTTTGGGTTGCCTCGCTTGTGGAACGCTTCTTCAAAGGACAAAGGCGGCATGCTTCCAAACCTTCTCTTGCTTGCCAGCCTCTCCATGGCTGTCAGCGCCTCCCTCTACAGCCTCGGTGTGGGCATCTTCAACAGCATCACCTATCCTCTGCTCCTTGAACCCCTCTTCCTCTCCAATTGAACAAACCACTTGTGTTTTTTTTTTCTTTCCTCAAGAAGAGGCACCCTTTGCTAAAGTCAACTGACTCAAAACAGAGAGGTCAAAAATGTGTCTCATGGTGGGCCTGCCATGCGGACAGGACCATGGGTTGTCCGTCTCGTTC